>VXAU01002073.1:112266-130187 GCA_013399695.1 Formicarius rufipectus
GGGTGGTATGACACACAAACAAACAAACTTTTTTTTTCTTTCTACAGGAGCAGAAACAGGTACACCTCAGAAATCTACATGCAGAGTACAGGGCACTGGACAGGAGCAGATATCAGGGGGATGCTCACAGCAGGGAAAAAACAAAACAAAACAAAACAATCTAATATTTGTGACATCCTGTCTCACTGGCCGACACATTAATCAGGTCCATAAATCTAGGGCTTAACTAGGCCAACACTCAACAAAATGATTCTGTGCCATCTTCATAGATGAGTTGCATAGAGTTTCTGACAGGAAAAGTACCCGTCGGTCTTTAGGCAGTTCTTTCATGGTAACTAACAGTATTTGCCAAGAGACACTTGGTATCAACTCACCATCCCAAACTCAGTTGTGCTGAACTCAAATGGTTTCTCTCAGTCTTACACATGCTTTCAAGCTGTTGCTGTCCCGTGATCTGTGCATGCTGCAAGTCTTTCTATGATTCCATAAATACGTAAATATTCCTACATAAATATGTAGGAGATTTTATAGTTTTAGTTGTTTAGTTTTTTTCCCCTTCCCACAGTTTCTTCTTTTATTAATCTCTCTCCAGGTATTTCTCATGTACAAACTGAGAATTCTAAATGAAGCATTTTCCATGCAGAAAATGTAAAACCCACATTCATTTAACTTTTAAGGCTGTTAAGTTGCAGCCTGTTTCCAAATAGCTTTTGTTTTTGGAAACATTTTTAGCCAGAGCTGAAACTTGCCTTAGAGTAGAATACAGTTTCCTGTTCAATCACTATTAAAATGGGATAAAACAATGAGATTGCAAGGCATTATCTAAGTTATGAGGCCTTCAGAGGGCCAAATGATGCATAGAAACCTTAAATTTTACCCACCATTACTCTTAACTATTACTGTTTCTTTCTAGGGCTTTCTTATGCTTGAATTTAATAAACACATAAAGGACTAGGCAACAGTTTCAAGTTTCACTGCTGAATCTGACAGCTGTTTCCATGAGAAGCTGTAGTAGCCTCCCATCTCATCTTTGTTTTGGGGTAGAAGTAAATAAACCAGTGAATATAAATTCAGTTATGAATAAATATGATCATTTGTTATTCAGTGCTGAACAGTGAGAACTGTGCATATAGAAAGAACCTGCTCATTTGCCTTACACGAAACACCTGGTTATTTTATAATTTATTACACTTAGACATAGTACTTTGCCTCCATCTTTGCTAAACTGAATCTTGCTAATATTGAAGAATTTTTTTCAATTCACCATAACTTTCATTAAGATTTTCCAGTTTATATTAACAGTAGCTTTGATAATTTTACAAATTTTTTTTGTTTTGTTTTTCAAACCCAATGGACAATACCACAAAGTAACAAGAAGTGCAAGAAACATTTTCTGTGTCTATAAGCTCTTTTCAAGCACATAATTTTCTTTCTTCCTTCCATATTCCTTCTACTCAAGACATTTTCTTATTCCTTTTTTTCTTTTATTCAATCTTCAATAAATTTTACTGTTGTGCAACAAAATTTCCTTCCACCAGTAGACTCAGTATATGTATTTAACATGTCCTAAGCATATTAATAACTTCATATTAAATCCTATCTAGTGCAATCTTCTTCCAAAGGAGAGATTAAAAAAAATGAAAGCCAACAGTGGTTTACTGGGAACATATTTGAATCTCACCTGGTGAAATGATCAAATTCCAAAACTAATACTTCTAGTACATGTGTTGTTACTGCCTACTATATTTAACATTTAAAAATCTATAATACAAGAGTGAAGTGACATTTTGACTTGAATTAAATGAAACACAACTGATATTTTTGTCTTTTACTGAAAAAGAGTGAAGCTTAATTGTTGAGGGGAAACCCTTGATGGATTCCTTTTTTTACTGAACTGAGGAATAAGTGCTTTGCTATCCTGAGTGTTTCTTTACTTTCTTGTCCAAAAGATAGTTATTTTTAAAATAACTTTCTTTTCTGTGACAAATGTAGCGTTATGCAGATTTATAGTATTTATTTCTCATTTACAGAACTTGAGATGAGAAAAGAAAGCAAATAAAATGCATACACTTACTCCTATAGAAAGCAATAACAATATTCTGACTGTATTAAAGCTTTTATAGTTCTGTAAATTCTCAAGTTCATGAAGAGAAATAAACACCAGTGTGATTATTCAAATTCATAAATTCTTTGGTACATTCAGACAGTACACTGTTCAGCTTTGGGTAGTTTTCTTCTGTTGCCTGTGTGTCAAAGAAACCTATGTGAGCGAAGCAGAATACATTCCAGCAAAAAGCAGAACCACCGTTTATATCAGAGCTATATGGGATGTTCCCTGGTGATCCGAATCCATTGTCAGCTACCACCTGACAAATAAAGTGTTGCAGCCAGTCAGTTCACAGAATTCCTCCAGGCTATTAGAGAGCAAGAATGATAGACAAGTGGCCAGTCCATCTGAAGTATTTCTGGGGTAACCATTCCTGCTGTGTCTTATTTCATTTAGGAACTCACGACTTCCTCAGTCATTGCCTCTTACTGCAGATAACCACACTATTTATGATTGCTCAAAGAACTCTTCTGGTTTGTTTTTCTTTTGGGTTTTTTTTTGTGTGTGTTGTTTTTTTGTTTGTTTGTTTGTTTGGTTTTTTTGTTTTTTGGTTTTTTTTGTGTGTGTGCCTTTTGTTTTGTTTTGTTTTGGGATTTTTGGGGTTTTTGTGGGTTTTTTGTTGTTGTTTGGTTTGTTTTGTTGGTTTGGGGTTTTTTTGTGGGGTTTTTTGGTTGGTTGGTTGGTTGGTTTTGTTTTTTGCAGTTTTTTGGGGGTTTTGTTTGTTTGTTTGTTTGTTTCCCCTTAAATGTATTCCTGTTCAGTTTAACAGCTACTTATAGCTATGCTAGAACTATCATTTTGTTTGAACAGCTCTTGTACCTCAAGTAATGTGTTTGAAGAGAGCAATCATGTGCCCCTTATGCCTCCATTTTGCTAAGTAAGCCAGTCTTTTGGTGACCTCTTCTAGAAAGGGTACATCCTTCCCTATATTAATCTAATAGAGGTTTTTCATAATTTTTCCAGCTTGACTATGAGTGAGCAGAAATGTACTTAGCACTGTAGATGATGAATCTGATGTAGATGATGAACTGACAAATTGTAATGCGCTGACAAATTGTCAATGCATGACAATTCTTCTCCACACATGCAGATGTATATTCCTTAAAGGACCAAAGAACTAGCTCACCTTTTAATAGCTACTTCTGATTGCTGTTGCTCATGACTCTCAAACCTATAATTGATTCCAAGTATTTTTCATTTAAATGTTAATTTTTAGCTAAAGAATACGATCATACTTTTATATTAATTCAAGTTCTGTTATTCCAGACATTGAAGCTATATGTAAAAGGTCATCTGTACAATATGACAAGTTGTTCTTCATCAGTACTAGCAACGTCTCTCATATTTTTCCCTTTTATCAAAAAAGCCCTACATCAACTTACTAGTCCATTTATGGTTTGGTTTTTCTCTCTCTCTCTCTCTTTTTTTTTTTTTTTTTTAATTAAGGTTATAAAAATGCTAAATAAGGTCTCTTTTAAGACCTGATCATTGAGAATTTCACTAGTAACCTTTTAAAAATATATATGTATATATATATATATAGGTCAGTTCCATTCCTTGAGGTTGCTTGTTTCCCTTGTTTGTTATTCTTATAAAAATCTTGTCTTCCTCATTTTAACCTAAATTTTTCAGCATGGTACTGCATTATATGTTTCACTGATGCCAAGATACGTGAGTTATGCAACATTTCACTTTGTTCTAAAACTCAGTTATCTCATAGAGAAACAGGAGTACTCTGTTGAAATAATCTTCATAAACGTAGTTGGGAATTAAAGAATGTGCAACTCATTTACATTTAGCAATCTATTTCCCACTTTCTCCAATTCCGTAAAGAGATATTTTATTCTTTCTCTATTGAGCCTTAGTGTTCTGTAGGCTTAAATTAACTGTCCACACAGAGTTAGATGTGGTTGCTGGGAAGAGAAAGGCATCTTCTTTCTCAAGTCCTGGGTTTCTTTCTCAAGCCTATTTTGCTGTAAGATTTAGGAACCCTGGAGAAGATAAGTTACACAGAGCAAAAACTCTTTGATTTTAGCGACAACCTTTGCCTTGATAACTTACTGGTGAAAATAGTCACCTACAGAAAATATGACTATATTCAGCCTGAGAAAGAAGTAACATCTCAGGAAAAAAAAAAAATCTATACCTCCTTGCAGTGAACAGGCTCCTCTTCTCCTGAAGCTGAGACACTGGGAAATCAGAAATCAATGAATAGTAAGTCATAGTGCACAAAACAAGGGCAGTTAGATCAAGCCAGCTATTCAAGGTTGAAAGAGTAGTAAAAATATTCTGGTCCCTAATGATGCAACATATGTCTTAGCAAGGTATCACTGCAGGTAATGAAATACATGTTTCAGATAACTAGCTCTGGAAGCCCACTTTCATTTGTGAGCCTTGACTGCCTTCAACATCAGGTGACAAGTGGATTCTCTTATGTCTTGTGTTCCCCCACATCCTATGGCCCATGAATCACAGAAATTCATCAGCCTAACTCCAAGTGATAAAGTAGCAGCTTTCCCAGCTTGCATTCTATGTTTAGCTAAAAAAAAAAAAATAGGGGTGGAGAGTGTGGTGGTTTGATTTTAGGCCTTCCTGGGAGATAGATCACATGGTTTGCTGTATCCAAGTGGAGTATTCCATCTTATTTTCTTTTTTTACATCAGCTTAGATATAAGTGATAGATGGAAGTTTTGAGTCAGTCCTTTTCTGGCGGTGAAGGGCATCGGTCAGGGACCTGCTGTCTCTTCAGGGAGAGCTGCATATCTCTTTCTGGCAAGTGGACCTTGTTTACTTGCTCTTTATTGTTTGTGTGTGTGTGCATATAGTAACATTAAGTTCCTTTCTCTTCTCTGTATATATATATTTGTATAAATTCATACTGCTTCAGTAGTATTAGAATCCACTTTTCATCTAGTGTGGTTTCTTTTTTCCCTTTTTCCCCCTGCAGTGGGGAGGGGAGCTGTTGTTTTGGGGCCTCTGGATATTTGCCTTCAGCCAGGGATAAAGTACCACATCAGGACAGAAATGTTCTAGGAAGCATGAGGCTATTGACTGCTAGGTTATTATTACAGAGATTCTGTTGGGTACTCTTAAGTACCCATTAGCAGAATACAGAAAACCTTGTGGGGCTTTTTTCGGATGATGACTGCTGCTAGTTTTTTATTTAGTCTTCTTGTTGTTCTTCTTCTTCCTTGTCTTCTTTTCTTCTCTCTCTTTTTTTTTAAAAAAAACACCAAACAAAACAAAACCAAAAACAAACAAAAATTACAAAACAAAACTCAAAACAAACAAACAAAAAAAACCCCCACAAACAAATAACAACACCAACAACAACAAAACCCACAAAAAAAAACCAAAAAAAACAAAGCAAAACAAAAAAAAAAAAAAAAACAAAAAACAAAACTTTAAGGTTTCAAAAGGCAGATGGTTAACTCCAGATATTCGCTGGAGATACCAAAAGGCCATTCCTTGCAACAGACACATCTAAACTATGTGGTACTGTTTTCCTTCTCGTGCACTTCTCTTTGTTTTCAGTGACTTTAGTCAGCAGCATCTGCAAGAGGAGGTGGAGACTGTGATGCTCTCATCATCATACCAGGTCACAGGCAGCACCTACAAAGGTACCTTAGCAGAGAGACTTTCACTTTGTCTAAATATGTTCTAAAGACATATATATTAATGACCTTCTAATAAATTTCAAGCCAAATTAAACTATTAAAAAATTGATAGATTTATTAAAATGCACAATTTTATTTCTTTTTCTTTTTTTTTTAATTTTAGTTTCTGCTGTGGATTTGAGGTTTTTTTGATCAATGTTATGCTTTATGAGTTTCAGTGTTGGTGTACGTAGCTAGTTTTAGTTTCAATGCAATAAGTTTTAGAAAAGAAAAACTAGTAAGGCAACTCAAAATAAGAAGAAGTCACAGACATAGAAAGCATTTGTTTCAACAACCATGCTACTGATACAGAATGCATAGATATTCGATATGAACTAACATCTAGTCCACATTTGCCTTATTGTATTGGGTGGCAAATTTTTGATAGCAGCAGAGGCTGTGAGTATAGACCAGGGCCTGCCACATGAGTGGTTGGTTCCAATCCATTCCAGCTGGATCCAATGTACCACCACTGGTCAAAATTAAGACCATCAGTCAAGTTGGCGGTGCCTGTGGGGAAATGTGTCGACAAAAAGGTAAAAAGAGCTGCACAACAGCTGTGAGAGGAAACATTAGACAGCCTTGCAGACACACAGGCCAGAGAATAAGGAGGAAGTTGGCGGGGTGGGGGGGGCACCTGTAGGGGAAGAACCTGTCAGAGACTGCTGGTCCAGGACTTCGGGAGAAGATGATTTTTACCGATGGATGAAACTGTCTGCTGCTAACTGACTGCCACAACCATCAGCTATATACCCTTTGCCATGGAGCTGCTGTTTTTTCAAGTTTTTCTATTGTTAAGATGTTGTAGTTAGGATAAATATGTATTAGATAGATAGTCATTACCATTCTATTACTTTTGTATGTTCAGTTGTTATGATTGGTTTTGGGAACCCCGGTTACAGCCCTCTGATTAGTTCATGTACCCCTAAAACCCCATAGGCTTGCTGCAGCACCACCATACAAGGCTAGCCATCCCCCAGTTCTCACTTATAAGTTATAAACCCTCCTTCCCTTTTCCTTTTGTGTCGTGATCTGCCCCTAACTCCACCAAAGTTCTAGAATCCTCCGACCGAACCCTATAAGAGTCCCATGCTACCTAACAAAAGTGTTCACACCTTTTCACATCTGTTCCTACCCCACGCTGTGTGGACCATTCCTTCTTCCCTTAATGGACCGTGACAGGAAGTATTCCAGGCACTGGAGCACAAATTCTTATGGATTTCATGGAGAAGAATCAGGTTGTAGCACTTTTTGAAGGACAGCAGCTCATAAAAACAGACTCTGTAGCAAGGAAACAGTGTGAGGAAGGGGAAGTCACAAAGATGAACTGCTTTGAACAGGCTGCTGCCCCATTTCCCATAACTCATGCCCGTTTCAGAGGGAAAGGAGTAAGGAATGGCAGGGAAAAGTTGAGGTTGTGAACAAGGGGTGAAGCAGTTTTAGTTTTTGTCATTGTTTCTCACCATCCTATTCTACTCATAATTGGTAATAAATTAATCTTTCCCAGGTTGAGTTTGTTTTGCCCATGACAACAACTGGGGAGTGATCCCCCTATCCTCATATCATACCACAACATTTTTCATCCAATTTTCTCTCTCCCTCTTGCTGAGGAAGAGTGGTGACAGAGTGGCTGGCTGAGGGTCTGAAAGTTGGCCACAGTCAACCAGCAGCATCTACATTACTGAAGAAATCATTGTTTTATATGCTAGAATTAACTGGCTGTAAAACTTCACAGAACTAATACAGGCAAGGATTTTAATCCAGTTTTTCCTGCATCTAGACTTCTCAAAATAAATCTGGCCCCTTAAACAGGCAGATTTATTTGTGTTTTTTAAATAAACTTCTGGACTTGCATCTCTAGTTCCTTTATTCTTCATTTTTCCAAGCATATTCCTGACGCAGAAAAATTTTGGTAGAAACATAAAGTTACAAGGGAGGAAAATTTTGGCCCTTCAGCCATCACATTGTAGACAGTACTAAAATATTTAGGCATATATAAGCATGATTATAAAGATATACAGAGAAAGTGTTCTTTTCCACTTGTCATATATGGATGTAAATTACAGGAGTATTAAATATTTTTGAAAAGAGCAGTCTTTCTTAGTTTTTTTTTCTTTCTTTTTTTTCCTGGAAATATTCATACTTCCATTTTCTGGGAATGGAAATAATAAAAGTATGCCATCCTGAACACAGTTATAGAATGAGTGAGTCACTAAAAGTCTCTTTTAGTCTGCTAAAGGAGAAATTGTTTTATCAGTTTACTATGCAGTTGATTTCCACAATCAACCTCTCAGGATCCTGGATGTATTTCATTCATATAACTGAATTTCCTGTAGAAAATTCTATCTAACTACAGTTCTGAAGTTCTACATAAGAGATAATTTATGTCTTCACTGGTTTAACCTCTCTGTGAAATATTGGCATAAACCAAATATAAAGCCATATTTTTAAGTTATTTTTACTCAAGGGCTGTTCTTAATAGTTGTTAATTTCAGTTACTTGGTCCTCCTTTCACATCCACTAAAATTCTTTTAACATCCAGAGGATTTTGGAGCATGAAAGTCACATCAACAATTGCACATCAATGCAGAGTACAGGATGCAATAACGAGTCTTAGTTAAAATTATTTTAAAAGCAGTACATAGTACCTGTCCCTTGCAAATCTTTCCAACTGTGTCAAAATTATGGCAAAAGGTAATTATTTGAAATGTACTGCAATGTCTATTTACACTCTACAATTCAAGCTCATCTCTTCCTTGGGTAAATTGATCTCCTTGCTTGTATTTATGAAAATAAAATGTAAATTTGAATATGCATATATTTACATGCAATAAGGGAAATATATTTGCATATTTTTAAAATATTTACACACATGCATTTATATATATTAAAATATATGCTGTAGTCTAGTGTAAAAGGAAAGAGTAATTCTCTGGTGTTTAAGCATATTTAATAAGTCAGCTTGCTTTCTTTATTCCCATCACATACAATCAGACGTTAGTTTGAAAATAAGCAAAATTATAGGAATGCAATAAAGGATATGAAATGTCTTTAATATTGAAATCATTTGCAATATGTTTTACATTACTCTGGAATATTTGAGAGAGTCTTTCATTAAAACACCCATAATACCCCATCATCCTTTGACAAGTTGAAATGCATAACTAGACTATGATAGTGCAATAACAACTACTAAAATGTTTAAATGATTTACTTATTTAAATTTCCCAATGAGAGGTGGAGACAGATTAAAATTTTAATGTTGACACTGCTTTGGTTTGTACCGCAGGGAAACAAGAGTGGAAAAGATAGAGGCTGCAATCAGAAACCCATACTGAATATTTTTCCACATAAAGCCATCAAGTAAAGATAAATAAGAAATAGTTTGGTTGCCCCCACTACTTGTTCCACTTTCTAGGTTCATTCATTTCTAATCAAAATCTTGTTAGTATAGATATAACCAACAGTTCCTCTTTATTGCATTTTTATGCATTCTGGTTAATGATAGATGATTGATTACTATTACCTGTCCCTTTCTGGAAGTTATTCTTCCATGGGATCTTCACCAAGAGTCTACTCCTCCTGCTTCCAGCTGCCTCACATCTCTTTTTCCTTCATTTCTGGGATTTCAGTTCACCAGTTACAAATCCTGAGTCAGTTCTAGGTTCATCACTTTTTTTTTCCATGGTGCTAAATTACATCAAAGGTAAGCAACTAGCATTAGTTTATTAGATACAGTGAGCTCTATGTTTCCAGCAGCTTCTGCTGGCAGGCTGCGCTCTGACTGCTCATGGAGGTGGATGCCAGACTCTATTGTAGAGTGACTAGATCTGTTATGCATTCATAACGCAACTCTAATTTTTTTGAATAGTCTTGATCCAATTATTGTAGTTAGGTATACTTCCAAGTCCTTAGTTACAAACTAGATAGAAAGCAAGGTGTTAAAATGTTAAGTGATGTAGAGGCAAAAGGTGTAAAAACTTTCTTTTTTATTCAGCCAACCAGGTTTACTTTGCTTGCATATCCAATTGCACATCAGTCATGCAGACTATATGCATTTATACTTCAGATTAAATTTTCTGTGTATACCACTGTTTAAACTTGTATGATAATGCTACAGCATTTTATATTACATTTGTTTGTATAGCTTCCCATAAACACTTTTCAGTACTTAATCCTGTAAGCAGGAGACTCAGAATAAGTAACAACTTTATTACTCATGTATGATCATATACTTCATCACAGTGAAAAGATACTTGCAATTGGACAAAAAATAAATTTCATTCCACAAGTGCTGTATTATCTTCATTAATAAGTATTTTATTGAATTTTGTAGCATATTCATATTTATCAATGATGATTTGATCAGGGTTTTGAAAGAAAAGTTGCATAAGACCAAAAATATTCCCATTGACACAATTAGTTAATAGCACTGTCTTCATTATATTTGGGAATATATTGTCTAATCCACATTCAATCCACTTAATATGTGACTTTTTTCCAAAGCATTCCAGATTTCTAATAAAAATAAACAGTAACTACAATGCAGTAGAGAAATTTAATCACCATTATGTTAATAAAATATAAAAAAATTTGTAATACTTTACATTTCAGTAAAATTACATAAAGCTAGTTTAATGGAATCATTTTTCCAAAAGCTCATACTGAATCTCGTGTCTTTATTCCTTGTGTATACATGTTATTTTCAATGAAAAAACTGCAACCATCCTGCCTGTTAAAACCACTTGTATCTAGAATAATTTTCTTCATGTAGTGCTCTGTAAATAACCAGTGATATTTAATCATCCTGATATCTGCTACTAAAGGACATCACAGTAGGGCACAATAAACTCAGGAGATTTCTGGGGGCCACTGATAGCAACTCTCATGACATTGGACAAAAGCGATGGAAGAGAAAAGGTGCTTAGCTGGTTCTGATAGGAAAAAGAAAGGGGTCATTGTGAGTGTGAAAGTCTAGGCCAGCTTTGGTGCAGTTACCAGTGAGAGAGTAGAGTTCAAGATCCTAAGAGGAGGGAGCAGGGCAAAATGAAGGACTACAGACATGGATTTTTTTTTTTTTTTTTTTTTTTCAGAAACTGCAGTCAGTTCCATCCTTTTCCCTGTATAACCAGCATATCCCTACATAGCTAATGTGAAAACACACTTTTTGTTTTGTTTTGCTGGCTAAACAACATAAACACTGAAAACTAAAAGTAGATACACAATCTCCAGCTGTCTATAAAACTGTCTGGATTTCAAACACAGAATGTCTTTTAAATCCTTGCCTAAGACTCAAATCTTTATACCCTGCAAAATTTCCAAGGAAACAAAGCCCTGAATCATCTCAAAACATCTGGAATAGATCCAAGACTGACTAGTGTTTAGGTCAATTATTTATGGTTTGTTTTAGAAACAAATCCTTTCCTTCCTCTCTCCCTTCCTACTTCTCTCTTCCTTGCACTCTAATCTTTGATATTAGAGGTGTGGTTATATTTTTTTTTTTAGTCTCTAAAAGTAACATTGCCAGTTTGAAACCTACATGATTTGTCACATGATAAACATATTTCTAGCAAATACAGCCTGAAATTCATGAAAGCTGTACAAATATATTATTCTGGATACCACTTTCCTAAGGCTCTGTGTGATGTAAAGAGTCCAGATTTATAACAGTCTGCATCTCTTACTTTTCATCTAATGTGTTTCTCTCCTTAAAGAATCAGAATAGAAAATTTATAGTCTTAATCTTGGGAACATAACTATTGCACAGGTGATGAGAGAGCTGGTGATGGAAAATAATGCTTGTACAATGGTGGACTATATCTGACAATATCAATAAACTAAATTAAACCAAAAGCAAATGCAACACTCAACAGTTATTAAAACACTTGGGATCTGAATATATAAAATTGTTTTTTGTTGGTTTGTTGTTTTTTTTTCTTCTAATTATGACTCTATTCCTAATGAATTTTATAGTATGTAAAAGCCTTTCATAGGAATTATTTTCAAAATTATCTGAATTAATGGATTTAAACATTTTAATGAGGAATCGTCATTTCTTGTCATTGTTGGTGTATCATGTCAAGAATGGCAATGAAGTTAACAAGTAGTACTCTCAAGCATCAGTCTGTGCATGGTTTAGCCCTTTGAAACGTCAGACGTATATCCTCAGAGGTTCACTGGGAACTTCCGAGCACCTAGTACTGCTTCCAGATACTCTGGGATTTAAAGTCCATCTGGGAGCTTTAACTTGTAAGATCAGCCAGATGCTCCAACCATCTTCATGCCATGCTCTATGTAGGCAAATAATAGCGCTCTGCCAGTCATCATCATTTTGACAGTCTTTGGCTGCTCCTTCATTGGAGTGACGGAGTTTGTTCAGAGCCTGGCATTATACTTAAATAAGTAAGGAGTTCATAACAACAAGTTAATGATGGAAAAATATTAAGGCACTTCTGAAAATTTTAATGACCTTTTGAGGCATCTTCAGATGGCTTGGTACCAAGAAAAATAAGATCTAGGCCACAAAATCATTGAAAAAAAGTCATGGTAACAGGTAATGATATGGAAATACTCACAGTTAAAGTGGATAAAATTCTTACCTAGAAAAAGCAAGAAAATAGATAGTCAAGATAGGAAAATTCATTACTGATACACAATACACAAATGGAACTCACCTTTGAAGGGTTCAAATTCAACACACTATTGACAACTAGTTTGGCACTGAGACATATAGGTTCTCACATACACATCCTTGTAGTATCCAAAGTACAGTCACAGCACTAGCAGGAATGCTGCCTTTGCTGACCCATCAAGGACACTGCCAAAGGTGGCCAACTTTAAACTGACAAGATGTGTCTTGGAAGCCCTGCTGATGAAAAACAAAAAACAAAAAAACCAAACAACAAAAACCAACCAAACAAAAACACAAACAAACAAAAAAACCAACAATGCTGTGTCAAAACCCTAGAGATTAGCATTGCTTCAATAAACAAAGAGTCGTAGAATAACAGCTCAGAAGGGTTGAGGTGGGAAAGGTTTTCTGCAGGTCACCTGGCCCAACCTACCTGCTCCAGAAGGGTCACTTGGAGCTGGTTGCCCAGAACTGTGTTGTACTGACATAATTACGTGGGACGACATAGCAGAGGAATTGTTTGAGAAAGTGAAAAGAATAAACTCTTCTGAAACCTTGCTTTGCCATAATCCAAAACAAAGGACTTGTATGGGAGATCCAAGTTTTAGGATAAAATGGCAAGATAGGAATCATCAGAGGTGAATGCAATCAATAAATAACAGCCATAACCCCACCAGCTACCAAAAAAGAAACACAAACTTTTGTGGTTTGGGTTTCTTTAAAGTGTATATTCTAGCTTAAGATCAGAGTGTGAGCAATCTCTATCAAGTGACCGGCAAGACTGTTTCAGCACTGGCCTCGACCAGTGAAAAGCCTTTGAAACAATCCCAGACAGTTCATGCAACAGCCCTTGACCTATCTGGACAGGGCAAGAATGAGAAATGTTCTTTACACTGAAGCTAGGAAATATGGGCCCACTAAGAATCCCAGTTCAAATGACCATTCTAGGCCTTTACAAACCAGGAATGGAATCAGACAACAGGACCCACCTCTGAAACAAGAATCATCTCTCTTAACCTGTTGGCAACAATCCTCCTAATGTAGACTGGGATACTGTTAGCCTTCTTTGTGGCAAGGGAACATCGTTCACCAACATTTAGCTTTGTGTCCACCAAGACTCCCAGGTGTTTCTATGCAAAGTTGTTTTCCAGCTGAGCAGTCTCCAGCATATGCAGGTGTAAGGGGTTTTTTTCTAGGTGTAAAATAGACCACTAAACCCATAATTCTCCAGTTTAGCAACAAGAATGGTGGGGAAGGGGGGAAGAACCATTCCATACAACCTTATAGAAGTACAGGTAAATCAATTGCTCTTCCCTTGCCCAGTGACACAATCATTCCATTGTAAAAGGCCATGAGATTAGCCAGGCACAATTTTCCACTAGTGTAGGCAAGTATCATCTTTACTTAACCTTTAGATAGAAGAGGATTTCAAAAATACTAAATCAGACAAATCGAACATAAATAGAAGACTGTTAGTAGGCAAACTAGCAAGACATTGAGTTGCAATGCAACATTTTGTTGACTTCCATATGTCAGCATATTTAGTCAAATTTTCACACAGAAAAGAGGAAAAGAGCACAGCTTTCATATGTCATTGCTTGCCAGAGAAGAAATTTAGGGAGAAAATCCATATTTTGCTACCCCTTTATTCCTGCAAACTAGTAGGAAAAAAAAAAATCAGTCTAATTTATCATTTGAATGTCACATGTTTTCATAGCACTGATGTTATGTGTAACATCAGATCAGGTTCTAATCTCACTTAAATTATTACATAGTAGAAAGCATAGATTATTAGATAGTAGATTATCTGTATTAATTGTGCTAGAATTTAGCATTTGATCCAAAGGATACAAATCAAACATTATTTATTGACTCAGTGGGATGTTGATCAGCAAATTTAATTTATTGTGTTCAAAAATTAGAGTTACATGAAAAAGATATCTTGAATACTACAATGTATGTAGTCTGATGGACACTACACATTGCAAAAGGTAAGTGGATTTCACTGTTTGTTCCTTGTTTCCTTGGGGATCTGTAAACTATATTCAATGTAGTAACATATACTTCATTACCCATCATATGCATGATTTGTATCTCAGATGTCAAGAGCAACCGGTGGTGCATTTCTGATTAAATAAATCAAACCATTCTAAAAGCAGAAAAAGTGTTGCGAAAGGAATAAATATTCTTCAATGTAGACACATTTGTTGTGCTTTTGTTCTCAATTTGTTCCCTATTTACTAGGTTTTTATGATGATTTTAGTAATTATCACAATCAATTACTCCAAGCAGAGTATGATGAGGGCCATTAAAACTAGAGACAAACTAGAATGTATAATCAAAAACAATGCAGGCTTCAAGTAATCCACATTCCACGCATAATAACCAGTGATTAATATGTATTTTAAAGAAAAATTACTTGTCAATGTTACATTAATATGCTAGGAGCATATTAATGATCTTTAAATTGCTATCAGTACAATGACTGAAATTATATTATATTTTTAATATATGTTTTTATAAATGAAATTAGAAAGTTACAAAATGCATCTATATTTTCAAGTGCTCACAGTTCTAAGAGTCATGTTACAAACACATACATTATTCGTTTTGCTTCCCAACACATATTTTTTTAATAAAAGTCTACAGTCATTACTGTCTAATTTTCTCCCCTAGCTTATACTCTACCTAGTAATAGAGTATGATAAAAATATATACTTTGTGCTTTAGTTCTAAAGGCAACTACTACTGAAGGAAATAAATCTTGAAAACTCCCACATAGAAACTGCATAGCAACTACATAGAGTATGTCCTATAACAATAAGCCCCAAAGTCTGAAGCTCCTTCTCTCCATTGTGCCCTTGGTCACTCTCAGGATATTTTTTCATCAATCAGAAGAGAAGGCTCCTTAGAAAAAATACCAAAGCAAAAGGCTTCGAAAATAAACATCTTTAGCTTATAACATTTTCTTGCTAATCCACAAAGCAAAATGCTATATATCCACAAGCAACAAAAAGTCAAGTGCAACAGGAAAAAAATATTCATTAAGAAAAAAATTGGTATTCAGTTTCGCCCATGTCTAACATGCTGATATTTTTTTCTAAATGTGAAGGTCCATCCAGAATTTTGAATAACTGAATGTTAAGTTGCAGCCAGCTACTTAATATTGCAGTTTGATGTAAACACAGAATAATATTTGATCTCCAACATATACTGAGTTCAGGTAGAGAAAAATAGGGGAAACACACTTTTCAGAAATTCGACTACCAAGTCTGACCTGTACTGTGACTTCTTTCCAGGATGTTGGTTAAGACATAAGGCAATTCTCATCAACAATGAAAGGAGACTCTTCTTGATGTATTCCTAAACTTGACTGGTTTAATGTAATCTATCTACTCAGTCAATGCAAGACATTTTACCTTCAACAAAATCCAGAGTTCATTGATCAGCCCAGTAAAAAGCTGAATGATGTGCTCAGCAATCTGTTCTCATGGAAACAAATTCTCCTAAATGCACCACCCTAGAAAAATCAAAAGTAATGCTGTTGCACATTGACTTTGTTTTATTTCTGTGCAGTCACTAGGCAAAAATTTGAGATATTGGTGTAATTAAGAAAAAAATAAGAACTAACTACATCAGTTTGTCTTTAACCTAATAAAGTTTGTTCATTATAATTATTCATTTGCAGTCCTCTTTAGTTCTCATTGTTGAAGTATCTATTTTATGTTTTTTACTTAAAAATAGAACAGAAAAGGCTTTTTGGTTACTGTTAGACAACAGATCAATAATCGTTGAGTCAGAACCACTTTGAGGGGCGTGCAAGGGTGTGTGTGTGTGTACGTGTGTATGGGGCTTGGCTACAGAGACTAGAGCAGATAAAATTAATGTGTATGCTCACCATGCAACACATTCCTGCCATCTGGGCACATGAAAGCTGCTCCTCCACAAGTGGTAGCTATATAATCTGTCTCTCCCTCTATCTCCTTGTTCTCTGTTCTTGTTCTCTCTTCTCTTTCTTTACTCCTTTCTTGGTGCTTTGGGGGGCTTGGAGCTGCAGGGATTGGATTTTGACTTAAGTGTTGTGGATTAACATGTGATAGGTCAGTATTGTGGTGGAACATGTTGTCTAGCTTGTGTGGTGCTCTTTTGAACTTTTGCCAATTTCCCCTATTGTCTCTCCTAAATGATCAAGAAAAGTACCTTGTGGGAACAAGTCTTTGGTTTATTCTCTGGATTCTATCTTGAGATATTAAAGAGGTATATGTATTTAAAGTAAAGCTCTTGTCTGAGTCTGTGACCTTGCAGCTCTGGGTCCAGAATGTTATAGTTACTTACATGATTGATCACAGTGATAATCTTTCCAGAATTGACATATTTAAATAGAACTAAATTTTTATAGAAACATTTATACAAGTACACAACATCTGTTCAAAACATGGTTCCCAACCAGATCTGGATGTACTACAGATCACACAAAAGCTCAAGGTGTTTGTTTGCTTAGTTTGGGGCTTTGTGGAGGTTTTTTAATTAAAAGAGAGGAGAAATTCAAATCAGACCACTAGTAAAGAAATGTCACGTCGCTACCTTTAAATGTAAGGGGGAAAATCTAGCTAATTCTGGAAAACTTCCTTCTAAATAAGGACTTTTATGAGCAGAACCATAACCACACACCATTTATATCATGGACCCATGGCAAAGAAAGTGTCACCTCAATGTCCTGGAGCTTTGTACAATTTTTTTTCCTTAACTTTCTGGTTGAGACTGTGTAGTTTGGTAAGGACTCTGTAACAGCCCTTGATCAAAGGACAGTGGGAATATGTACAATAAAAGCCCAGCACCAAACCTCTGGGCTTCTATACTCTGTTGTTCTTTAATTAGCAACAATAAAATGTACCATGCAGTGCTGTTGTGAGGCTTTCCTAGTCACCCTGGTCGGGATTTTGGCTTTTGCCTTATTCATTTTTAGATTGCTGTATTAGTCTCAGAGAAGCAGTAAAGGAAGGAAAACACTGAGATAAAACAGCAATAGAAATAGATGGATTAACTTTTCTGGATTTGGTAGAATAAAAACTACCTTAATTTCAAGAATTCTAAATTAAAAATATTGCAATACCTCCATAAACTTAGTCTGGAATATTCTGACACCTTCTGAATGTGTTCTCTGCAGCACTGGTAGTAGTAAACACATCACAGAGAATAAACATGGAGAGAACACACACAGATGCAAGGATTATACACATGCACTGGAGACAATTCTTGCTACTTGCAAAAAAAAAAGACATTTGAGTGACATATCCATTAATGAATAGGACTTGAAGAGCGTCGGAAGCCTTGTCTGGGACAGACAGATGTTAGGAAAAGGAATAAAAAAAAAAAAAAAAAAAGAAAAAAAAAACAATTTCTGCCCCTTTTTTTTTTCTCAACCTCATAGTTAGTAAAGCTCTTTTCTATAGTAGACAAATAGGATAGACAGTTATTTTTACCAAACTTTGAAAGCCAGTGTTAAATCCACTAGTAGCAAAAAAAA
>VXAU01002073.1:130231-147560 GCA_013399695.1 Formicarius rufipectus
AAAGAATATTGGTAAAGAAAATATTTAACATCTGAAAACTAAACAGAACCAGAATTGTCTCCAGCTACTGATATAGAGATAAAAATTACAAGTGAAAGACATCCAAGAGACAGATTAGTAAACTGAGCTATTGTTCAGTTAGGTAGGTCCAGCAACATAGAAGGCAATGCATGCATTTATATCCATTAAAATACGCTTCCAACATTCAAATTTCTTAAGCATAGTTTTACTTTAGGTGATTCTTCAGGCAAAGTTTAGAAGTGATTGGCATCTTTCTATAAAAACATTAATACATTAACCTTGTCAACTGTTGAACCAGTGGCCAAAACTAATTGAATTATAATGGGACAATTCACTCAGGATGGGGGGGAAATGATGCATTGATGCGAGGTTTATACTCAAAAGTTAACAGAATAAGCAACTGGCACTTAATGAGTATAGCTGTAATTTGGTGAGCTAAAGAAGAACCCCAGCTTTGACTATGCTACTGTCTTTATTTTGAGTTAAATGTTTTCGGTTGCTAACCATGAATAATGAAGCAGCAGAACAAAGTCAGAAACAGTGTTCAAAGTCCTGAATCAATTTATGCATCACTCTGGAAAACCAGAAACATTCACACTTTACGATATTACTTTACTAAGTTACTTTACCACTCACTATCTTAGTCCTTCTTCCTTCATAGATGAAAAAAGGTTACTAGTCAGACAGGCTTAACCAATGGATTAAAGTATCATCCTGCATGGTCTTCCACCACAGGTTTGGCATCCTCACTGCACATCTGGGATGCTTCTGTGAGTGTCTTGAAATTGGCTCCCCATCGGCACAGTTTGGATCCTCCAGCCAGAATGTGTTTAAAAAAACTTTCTCTCTGGTATTGGTAATATGTACTTACTGAAACATGATGATCCATTTGTTTAATAAGGAAAATATTATTTGATTCACAGGCTAGAATAAATTCAACAAGGCAAATATCCTTACAGGGAATAATTTCCCGCTGTACTTCTGGAAGTTCTGACTATGAAACCCTTGAAAGATACCTACATCCCCATAGTATTTCTCTCTGTTGTATGCAAAGAAATACTCAGGGGAAAAAAAAAAATAAATCCTGCTTTTTATATACAGAAATGGTTTTTGAAACCAAATATTCATTTCATCCCCATGAAAACAAAACGAAACCAAATAATCACTGATCCAAACCCACAATCTTTTTTTAGGACGTCCCTTTTGATAGATCTAAAACACAAAACCTTTCCACTGAAGATCCATAGAGCCTTACAGCTATACTAAAAATAGGTATAACAGCAGTACTTTATGAGTATTAGTCTCCTGAAAAGTTGGCAAAATCAAGTTTTGGAAATTCAGCAGTAAAACCCCAACAGAACTCTTCAGCAGATATTTCAATTTTAAGACAAATGTCAAAACCAGCAAAATTGTAATGAGATTGAAAGTTCCTCAGTGAAACAGCAACAACTTTTTTTTTTTTTTCCCTCTGGAACTAGAGATTTTGATTTGTAATACTGAAATTTCAGAATGCTTACAAGGATGAATGCACAACTTCTAAACATTTTCCACATTCCCTAAACATTTCCACCAAGAAACTGTTAATTAAAGATTGGAAAAGTAAAGGAAGGTGCCTGATAACAACATTCTAATGAGATCAGTGCTAAAAGTAAAACTAAATGCTTAAAGAACTGGATACTATATTCTTATGATGCAAGAGATTCTGAGGTTGTTACCTGAAGATCTGTTCAATGAACTCATCATTTATTATGATGGAAGTAATGATAGTCATGAGATCTTTACTTCACTGTTATCCTTTTCATTATTTATTTTTAGTTCTGTATCCACTAAAAGGCCCTGTTCCTACAAAACCATGCTTAACCACTTTCTGACTTTCTACATCAAATGTGTTTAATCATGAATGGAAACAATAGACACATCCTCAAATACTAATGATTTGAAGTAGATAATTCTATGTTAATAGAAATCAATGTGATACTATTCATATCATCCCCCACAACACTTTCAGACTGTAACCATTATTAGACTTTGGTGAATGATTTCCTGGTGCTTCTCTTTCAAAGTTGTCTCACCACATCCTTGATGGCAACAGCTGAAAGTAAGATAGATCCTGGTCTTATACTACTTCTGCAAGCAACAGCCAGTGGTTGTGAAAGGCAAGGTACACCTGAAAGTAGCTCAGATGATGCTGAAGAGAGGTAAAAAAAAGACTGTAGTTCATCCTTTTTTTCAATGCCAGTGGGAAATAATTATAATAAATCTGAGACTTCATATGAAAAATAAAACATTTTATCCCACGCTGGTGCATTTAATCAGCAGAGGAGTAATTTTATCTCAACAGTGAACTATGACAGCTGTTTAGAATATGAAATGGTCTCTAATTAGATGCATATCTATTGCTTTGTATTTGCCTAACCTTCATCATGATTTGGCTTAGAATAAGAATGTTAAGAACTTTTTTCCTGTATCAAAACTGTAAAAATAATTTTTTGTATCACAGGAAAGGTCAATAATATTCATGAATGTTTAGTGTATTTATCAGTCTGACACAACCAGTAACTTATAATGAAAATAATCAAACACATAAAACAACATCCTTTCCCATTTAATGTGGACACAAATAATGACATCAGCTAATGCTGAGAGATAGAAAATCAACGTCATCGATTTAAAGTTTATCTGCAATGGAGGAATAAAATATCAGATGGATTTTTAATGTAATGTCAATCTAAAACTCTTCTAATTACATTGACAATGAAGCAGGGCAATGGTGAGAAAAAATCTTTCAGAAGTAGTATGTCATTATGGCAGACATGTTTTGCACTGGTACAAACTGTTCTCTGCATAGTAAAATACAACTTTATCTTCTTTAGTGAGAAATACTTGAAGTAATTGCAAACATTTGAGATGGATGAGATCACATAGATCTCCTTGACTGAACAAGGAGATTTCTGAGTGTCAGGGACCAATCATTTACATTCAGAAATGCCCAACAGAGTTTTGCCTCTGATGTCAGTAGAAACAGGAGCAGTCCCATGATTCACTGCACTGGAGTTCTCCAGAATGTAAAGTTACTCTGCATTGGGACAAATAGTTCATTTTTTAATTTTAATTACTGCATGCAAGCTGCACCTTGATAAACATTAATTCTGCAACAAATAACAATAGACCTTAACAGCAATAAACAGCAATCAACCATAAATGTGACTACTTTAGGTGCAGTCTGCCAGGAATGCACAAGGAATGACTTAAAATCCATATATAGTCCAAGATTCTGTAATTAAAGAAATTCTGTTGTCATTGTTTTAAATTATTTGCTATAACCTTCTACTTATGTTATGCAGATGCTATCAAGGAAAATGAGAAATTTGAACCATAAAATCTCATTTTCATTATGAAAAATTACAGTAATTACTTTTTTAATATGTATTATTTTCTGCATCCAATCTATAGCATTTTCCATTATTTAGTCCATTTGTTGCTGGTTTTATAATTATACATGAAAAAGCCCTTTCGATTTTAAAAAACAAGAAAACAAAAGTAAAATGTTGTCAGCAATGTTATTTAAGGTAATAGAGAGTTCTTACAGAAATAAAGTTATATTAGATCTCAGAAAAGGATAATACTTCTCTTTTTAAAAAGAGTATTGTCATCTTAGGATCTACTAGTCCTGAATCCACCAAGTAAATCTAAGAGTCCTCTGCAAATACTCTAAGTGGTTTTTCTTCTGCACAAGCACAACTCACGGATCTTAAAAAATAAAAATATCCTCCATATTTCTCCTAGATCAGCAACACAAGAACCTGCTTCTTTCCTTTTGTAATGATTTCAGTGCTTATAGAGGCCATGTAAAAGCTTCTGCATGTTCCCTGTGACTGAATGTGTCAGACAAGACCTTCAGGAAAAGCCGTAGCAGACTGCATTTTTGCCAGAGACATGTAAGATAAGAATTTATTGTTGGTCCAGTTAATGTTTTAACCACCCAATCAAATTATTTAATTAATAAAGAAAAATCTCTTTAACTATAACATTCATGAGCTATTCTTTCCAAATATTACACATGCTCTGGATCCTGAGGTGAGCTGTTTCATTCTTTCCTCAAGAACTGTGAAAGGTTAAAAGTAGTTATCAATGACCTGAGGTCTGAACCTGAGGACATATTTGATCATGGTGATAATGATGGAGTCCTTTTCCCCTCAGTCTTGGTAACCACTTGGGTTATTTTCACATGTGTGCTTATCACGGCTTTCTGCCTCCTCCTTGGATCCTAGCTGCAGCTTGCACAACACAGCCCCTCAGTCCCAAATAGCCATTGTTGGATGCACAGTGACAAATCTAGGTTTGTCAGGCCTTCTAAACTCTGTAGGATTCATAGAACTGACACTAAACCAGGTGAGGTTATGGTCAGTTTACCACTAGGCTATTGTTAAAACTCACCAAAATCAACTGTGGCTAAGGTAAACCTATAGAAGTTCTGAGATCCTGCACTACTACATCAATACAAAGTCTATGGCCTTATTTTAGTAATGGCAGAACTATATTAGTCAGGCTACAGCCGTGAATGTCCTCCTGCCCAGCACTGCCCAGTGGAAAACAATCTATTTATATGCCACCTGGGGACATTTCAGAAAATACATGAAGGCTGATGTTGCTTGAAGAAGAGTAGTTTCCTTCCCCTATGTACAATACAAAATTAAATTAATTTAGCAATCCTAAAATTTACCTTGTAGAGGATATTGCATACATCACAGTTCAAGACTTCATTACCTAAAAATGTCAGGAAAAGTCATGAATTCTCTCATGCCCAAAAGATAAAAATGAAACTGGTGACATTATGAGACCCTCCCTTGTGAAATTTAGACAATTAAGGGACGTAACTTTGCACTGTCCTCAGACCAGTTGACATCATATGGATGAGGAAAGGACAAAATCAGAAGAAAAATGTGTTTCTCTATATTAATGCTAATCTAAAAAGTGACCTTCACCAGAACAAAACAAATACAAACAGGGCAGATAACAGATGGTTTATTCTTCCCTTGACAAAATAGTCAATAAATTTCTAAAGTGTCAAAATTTTTAGAGGTATAGAGGTCAGTATCATTATAGATCCAAATAGTTAATGTGGATTATTACAGTGAGTATTCATTATTCTCAAAAAGTGATTGTTATAAACATTTTTCCATTAATGTGAAGCTTGTATTTATTCTCCTAATGTTGCATGGAAAAATACATTAGAGGATAAAAAAACAATTTTTTTTTTTTTAAATGCATAAAGGATTTATATAATGCTTTCCATAACTTAGGTAACACTCTCCCAAAATCATGTTCCCTTTTGTTTCTATTGCTACGTACAATGATGAGCATTTATAGTCTTCATTTCTGAAATAGTCTAGCCAGTGGGATAAAATCCCGTTAAGTTTAACTTTTAACAGGGTTAGTCCTCCTGTCTCTCAATTCTTACATATGGTTAGTTTAATATATCTGTTTAATACATCTGAGGACAAGGTTTGAATTAGCAGATATATTTAAAGACTTCTAAAAATTATGAACAATTCATTCACACAAAAAAATAATGCTAATTGACAATTAATTTCCAATATTCTAGAAAGTTAAACAGTGTATACAGTTTATTTCCTTCCTGTTTGATTGATCAGAGGAGGGATCACTGTTGTCTGACTGCATTTCTGCTGTTACTGTCTCTTGTGTTGATCAAAGAGAGGTAACGAGGCTAATTTCCTCTTCATGATCACTAAATTTTCCAATGAAATTCTGAAATCTCAAGGCACAAAAAAATTTCTTCACAAAATAAAAAGTATATTCTCACTTAAATATGTTTTTACAGCACCTTTTATATGCCTTACCCCATACTTCCCAGGAAGTGTCTGGGTATCGCTTGCTAAAGGGATGTGGAGAATAAACCTTTTTCTCTTTGCTTTTATGTGAGCAAACTTGCCCTTTTGCTTTAGAAAACTGCCTTATCTCAAGCTGCAAGTCATTTTCCAACTTATTTTCCCTCACCTCTCTGGCTGGGAAGGGTAGTTGTAGGACAGCTTGATGGGCAGCTGGCATCCAGCCAAGGTCAAACCACCACAGATGAGTATATTTCTTAATTAGAAATATGTAGCTCTTCAGCTTGCATCATTAGAATGGAATTTACACAGGGAATTAAACAAGGATTCTTTCAAAGAATGGCAATCCTGAAATTGTCATTATCACTCAGCAGTAAAAAATACAGATTCATCAGGGATCACATCATTATCATGTCTTTATGAAGATTAAAATAAATTTGCATATATACATCAAGAAAGCAACTTTGGAAATATATTTTTCCTTAGATTACCTTTCAAAATTCAGACTTAAAGCAGTTAGGTCTTCAGCTTCAAAATGTTATAGGACATGGGATAAAAATAACCCCAAGTCTCGAGGAAGCACCTATTTCCACAGAACAGCAGGATTACTCATTCTCAGAAACACTACCATAGAAGACAAGGTTATGTGCACTGAGCAGCTCCCTGAAAAGTCTGAATCATTACCATTAAAATAAATACCCAAATAAATTTCCTCTTGGCTCCACACATAAGTTCTGTTCAAGTTTTGAGATTTCAATATAATAGGTTGTCCATTCATTGTAGCTTTATCTCCTATCTCTACAAAATGTTTTGAAACAGAGATAACAGACTGAACTAGAGCAAACTACAATCAAACCAGCATACAGTATTGTTGCAGAATGCATAAAATTGGATATTCTGTGAATATTCTGTGAACAATTCATTGTGCAGTTCCCAGGANAGCATAGATTATAAATACAGTGTGTGATATGTTAATAAAGCTTTTTCCTTTCGGCTGGACTCACTGCATGGAGTGGGTGTGTGAGTGTGTGAGCCTTAAGGGGCCCGTGCTGCCCTGAATTGGCTCTGGGTGAGCTCTCGTGTGAGCTCTTGTATTTCTATATAGAGATATATATATTTTTTATTTTATTTTACTTTACAGTATATATTACAGTCTTAGTCTTACAACCTAAGAAGGTAGGAAGAGATGGTGATTATAAACAGTTTTTATGGAAAGAAATTAACAATAAATTGTATTTTCTTTAGTATTCCAGGCAACTCTAGTTGGTGTGGGATATGAAAATAGCTTGGCTTCACAAAAGCTGACTGGAAAGTCAAAGAGGCCTTGAGAAAGTACTGGGAGTATCCCAGAACTGATTAAACTCAACCAAGTCTGCTGACATCTACTGCCTCAGTATCTCCAGGCCACCTACAGCTGACAAGATTTGTGGGCTTCTGTGTACTCCCCCTAAGCCAGATGGACTCTCATGTATAAAGTGCCTTTGTTTCTTCTGACCTCGCATTCCTAACTGCCCTCAATAGCAACCTTAATGTAATTTTCTGTAATATCTCCTCCCATATTTAGCATAAAACCAGCCCCTGAAAAACAAATGAATACTTACTTCCTGAACCTATTTATTGTATCTTGTAACTTCAATAAACGTTCCTGTTTGCCCCCCCACAAACGAGGACCATGCCCGACCACTACAAATGGTGCCCGACCAGGGGACGGTGAACCCTGGCTTCTAATGTTTAGAAGCTAGCTAGCCAGAGCCATCGAGCTTAAGCATGGAAAGCTTGGTTAGTATGAAGGACACCTCAGTAATTTTATTAGGACATGGAAGTAGAAGATGATTAAAAATAGGGTGGTAAAAAAGGTGGTGTAAAACCTCACAATTTGCAATGAATGTATTGCACCACCTTACCTTCTCACTTCTCGGATAAGCCATAAAAGCTCTAGATACATCTTAGAAGTTTATAAGGAAATAAACTTGGCATTTTTTTCAAAACATTCAGAACCAACCATACCTGTGTCACCCAGTTTCCACTGACTGATTTCCCAACCCTCCTGTTCTGTGTGGAGCTATTGATGGGGGCAGTGGAGAGTAGGACACTTTATATTATGAATATGCTATCAGCCAGGGTAAAAGGATAAACCCAAATGGCAAATTAAGTTAGAACTTATATAGCAGAAGACTACTTCTCTGGTTTTCCTAGACAAAAGCCAAAAAAAACAAACAAGACAGATCACAATAAAAGTAATTATAACACTGAAAGTGTGGGGAAGGAGATGGAAAACTAATATCTGATCTTTACAGTGTTTGTCTTACAGTGTGAACTGAAAAGGAAGAAATACAAAATAGGAAAAAAATTATCCTGAGAACTGATATTCCTACTAAGACAAACTAATGTTAAAGAAGTGACTGACATGGGAAATGAATCATAATGAAAAAGTCTGCAAATCAAGAACTTGTTGTCTGGTAAATGGACAGAGATTCTAAGTCTGAAAATTTTTGTCATTTCAAAGATATGCAAGGGAATGTAGGGAACAGATTTTGAAAACTGTTGTTAATAATTCTGGCTTGTCATAGGTGAGGTAAAAAACTGATCAAGTTTCCAGCATCTGTGCTATTTACTGTTTCTCTATTCATAGTTCATACATAGGAACAGAACTCAAGGGCACCACCCTGTACCTTTTAGTATATGTGAGATTCAGTACTGAAATTCTAATGCATATAAGACAATCCTGATTAAATGGTCCTACACGCCGAAAAAAATAAAAAAATTAAAAAATAAACAAAAATAAAATAAAATAAAAAACCCCTTCTTACAAAGGATGAATGTGGAAGCAACTGAGAAGCTAGTTGTTTTTTATCTACTAACATGATAGATTAGATTTTTTAAGCAATGTGATCTCATCTTATTCACTCATGTACCTCTACATGCTAAAATGAGATGCCAGGTGCACATCAGATGCCTAAAGACCTACCCATGCAGTTTTATATGGAAAACAATTATTTGGCAGTTTAAGCAATTTATATTTGTAGCATTAATACACTGAGATTGCCTATATCTGGAGCAGACTCACCCCTCTCCCCAGCTGAGCAAAATGAGGACATAAAAAATATTAAAAAATTAAACCTGTCTAGCTAACTTGACAACAGCTGATGAAATGAACAATTTGGTTAAGTGTAATGCAATTAGCTTTCAGTAACATGCTTGACTTGATACAATATTAAATATTAGTGAGAAGTCAGAAAACCAGAAAATCAGCATGCTACAGATTACACATGTTAAGCTCTGAATAACCAGCAAGTCACAAAGTATAATTAATTCTAGAGCAAAGACTCCTCAGGGAGCAGGTATGGATCTTAGAGATCCCACAGGCATCAGCTCCTGTTTCTGCTCTGTGTGTAAGGTGGTTAGCCAACAAAAAACCCAATTAAATCCTTATTGACTAAGTTTGTAAATGACAACAAAATACAGAAGAGAATATGTAACAAATAAATAACAGTCTTTATTTTTTAGTGAGGTAGCTAAAACTAAACCTTGCATAACATTATGGCAAAGTTTAACATTAATGTAGCAAGTACTTAGAGAATAGAAAATGCTGGCAGGTAGTGGCTGTGAAGAATTAAATCTCATGATACAGAAAAATCTTACTACCTTTGTATCTGCTTTGAAAGTTACCAAATTGTTGCATCCAGCTTCAGTGTTCAAAACTGAAAAATAACTGGACAATGATCAATGGACTAGAAATGTGAGGTGGAACACTTCCATTCATTTGTTCTGTTGAAAAAAAGAAAAAAATTATGGTCCCTTATTTACAGTTTATATATCAACATGTGCAGGTATATACATAAATATTAGTGCATACTGAATTTATAACACATTGAATTTAGTAGCGATGACAGATCAACTTTTTTTACAGTGGTAAGAAACAGTCACGTTGACAAAAGCTGGTTATCTTGTTCCAATGAATTCATTAGGTATACACATTGATTTCAGTATCTTCTGCTTTTTGTTTTAGGGGGTTTTTTTCCTTCTTTTTTATTTTTAATATAGCATCAAAACAACCTCTTTCTGCTCTCTTACTTTGTTTATTTGTGTTTACCAACCTAAAGGATCCAAACTAAAATAAATATCTATGAAAAGATAGTATTCTGCAGGCCTCCTGGAGTCTGCCACACTGATGTGATCCACAAATATATAAATAAATAAATATATTTTGCATTTTCATCTTTATTACTAAAATTAATTAACTTTCTAATTTTAAAGATGAAGTTAATTATTAACAGCATGGAAAAATATTATAGATGAAATCAATTCCCCTTTGCTGAGAGTTTTAAAATAAAAGCTAAATATTTTTTAAAAAGATATCTTCCAGTTAAGACTCATGTCCCAGTCTCAAAAAGAGGTATTAATTCAGAAGATCTTTATGCCTTTCAAAAGAGAGAGTAGGTCATGTTTCTTCCTCCTTTAACTTAAAAAGGAATTTTTTTAAAAGTAGAAGAAAAATGCTCCAGAGTTAGGCTGATACAGAACTTTTCCTTCACTTTTATTTAAACTTTTTTTTTCATGGTACCATCGAAGGAGAAAGGTCATGTAATATCAATTAGAAATATAATGACATGTCAGCCCAGTAAGGCAGCAAGAAAGGAGAAGAAAGGCAAGCAGGAAGTGCCTTTTCTTGCCCTATAAAATATGGATATTGTTTCTAGAGTCCCCTTTGCAAAGCTGATTTTGGAGTAAAATTTTGTTGTCACTTTTTCCAGTGCAATATAACTGAAAAGCCAACCAGATCAATTCCATCTTTTCCTGCCACTTATGCTTCCACAATCAGTCATAGAATGAATGAGCCCTTGCAGAAAGTATCCTTCTGAAATTCCCTTGCCTCTCCTACCAAACTGTTTAAAGACATTTCTCTGTCATGCTGTTGTCTTTTGCACAACCCCTATGCAAAAACATATAAATACCATAGGATCAAGAAAACACTTTAAACTATCTATACTCTTTATACTTCTCCTATCCTCATTTTTAATTACAGTACAATTATTTTATGAATAATTTCCAAGAATTTCATTTAACTATAAGATACCAGTATGAAAAGTTTTGGCTAAATCACTGAGGTTTAACTTCATCAGAAGAAACTCGAAAACAAGGCTTCCAATGGAAACTGCTGGACAACACAATGAACTTTATTTCAATTCCACTATAATAAAAACTACAATCAAAACATCTTTGAAACATTGAAATAAAATATTGTAAATTAAAAAGCAAAGCAAAACAAACCAAAACAAATTCTTCAATGTTTTTAAAAAATCATTTGTCATTGTTATAATTTATATTCTAAGCCTGGATATATAATCCAGAAACTCAGGATTTGTAATTTCTTTCCTGCTTTTGTTTTTGAAAGAATTCCTTCTTTATTTTTTTCCTACCAGCTGGCCTAATTAGTGCTAAAAATCCATAATAAGGACAATTATGACTAAAATCTGAATTACCCTTTCCTTTGTTAGTTATTAGCAGCACAAAACTCATTACTTATTACTGTTGTGAAAACCATAACAAACATGAAACTTTTAATTAGGTTTCAATAATATTTAACTTTTTTTTTTTTTTTTTTTACAATTTTCTCAAGGCAAAGTGACTAAAACAGCAGTCACCTACGTGTAGTTAATGGTTTTATTATTGACAACCATACTGAAATAAAATCCTACATCGCATCCAAAGAACTTCTATCACTCATGTCCTGCCAGCTGGACAGAGGCAATCCCAGGAAAAAATGAGAAAAATGGTTTGAAAGAGAAGTAAAAAGATGATGTCACACAGGAATAGCAGTAACAAACTTAGATGCCAGGTCCTTGGCTCTTCCATTTTTAAGAATTCATTATAACAGACTGCAAAAATGGTAAATCCAACTTAGTTCTTTCAAAGGTTGCCTGGTTTAGATCAACCCTTCAGAAACCACTTCTGAAAGAACTGCATTTACTGTTCATTCTAATCAGAATTTTTGCTAACCTGTTACTTATTAATCATCATGTCACACTTTATTTTACTTATGCAACTTCTGACATCAATTTCATTTAGCAACATGTTGGATAGGAGGTGACTTAAAACTGATGGACTACCTGGTCCTCTTCCCACCTTTTGCAGATCATGGACTCCTTTCTACTACATCGATTCCTAAGGTCTATAAGGTATTCCTGGTTTCTCCATCTCTATTATTAAGTAGTAATCTCTTACAAGATAAAATGACTTAAGAATCCAAAAGAAATGTTCTACCCTTGCTGCTACCTCCCAGGACTCATAAAACTTCACACATGTCCGTGCCTCTTTGTTCTCCTGCAGTCTCTCTGCTTGACTCAAAGAGAATGGACATGTCAATACTGCCTTTAAAAAAATTTTGTATTATTTCTCTAAATTTTCCTGATTCTATGCGTAAACTGAATGGAACATACTTTAGCCTTAAATATCCAGGGAACAACATTATCTTAATTTCTGGCAACAGTTGCTTAACTTTTGTATTATATTTGAAGGGGTAACTGATTGTTACTGTATAGCCTAGCCTAAGGCTGGTAGTTAAAAACTGGGTATTCATTGAATGCAGAGAGTAAATTACAATGATAGTTTAGAGCAGACAACAAGGACTGTGTTGATTTGTAGCTGAAAAGTTTGGATTTCTGCCTTGGGGCTGAAAACAGTTTTAAAAGTCCTATGTTATTGCAGAAATTGATTGTTATCTGGAGTGCATACATTTATAGGACATTATTTTGTGATTGTCTCCAGCTGATATAGTGGTTTGGAAATAAAGGCATATGGTTTTAGTAACTTTAACAGCAAATGCAAATTAGAACAGAAAAAGGCAGAATAATGACATATTTGAAAACCATCCTTGCAGAGTAAGGCAATGATTCTTCTGTCACATCAAAGTGACAGAATTTTGGAAAATATCTCTCAGTTTTGAAGATTGGGAAATGTATTTTGTGAATAAAATTGATTTTAGTTTTTAAGAGAGCCTTCCCTAATTATAATGAAGGTTGTATTTCCTTACAATGTGATTTTTTTGTTTTTGTTTTTTTGTTTGTTTGTTTGTTTTGGTTTTTTGTTGTTGTTGTTTTTGTTTGTTTGGTTGGTTTGTTTTGTTTTGAAGAGGGAGAAGGGAAACTTCCCCATATTTTTTAAGTGTGATCTGTTTTAATCTACTCTAAGGTAGTCAGAGCCACTCCAAACAAAGCAGGCAGAAACATTTCTAATGAGAGAACAGTGATGGTTCACCTTTAGTTGGGAGCTAAAGCTTAGGAGGCTTTGTCAGATTTGTGAAACCACACACACACTCGGGTACACACACAGTCTCCCGGGGTTCCAAAGTGGGCATTTGAAACATGAACAGAACTTGTGACACCAGTGTCTGCTCAGCAGCAGCATCTGCCAGTAAAACAGACCAGTGAATCTGAACTTTCCATTTCACTGAACATGTCTTATTATCTATGATCTTATTTGTAGCATATTTGGCTTTATTTCCAGGAGAGTCATTAAAAAAGAAAAGGTTATAAGTGCTGACAGGCTCTCTGGGTTAATAGTGATCCTATTAGTACACATAACACTAAACAAATTAGGTTGCAAACTATGCTTCTATGTAGGAGGCTGTGCAATGCTGTTAATCTGTTTTATGTAGTGAATAGTGAAGGAAAATTAACTTCCACTGTCCTTATCATAAGACAGTTTTATTAATATCTCTCCATTAGTATGTTATCAAATACTAGTCATCTTCATAAGCAAGACACACAATTTACACATTCTGGTGGAATTCATTTACCATGCCAATCTATACTTTTCTTGCAACATAAAAGGTAGAAAATAGACAAGGAAACTACATCAACATCAAAATTAAATTGAGGACTTTATCTGTCTAAAATAGGGGTTATTTTAGGAATTCTTAAGAAAAGATGAATTACTTTCATATTCCAAACTTATGACCACTTGTTTTACAGAAAATTGACATCTCTCTGTAGCTAAAATTTTCAGAACCTCTGCTAAATTTTTTTTTGCTGTTCTTTGGGAAGTAATTTCTGTTACTCATTTCAGTTAACCACAGCCTGGATGTTATTTCCAGTGGTTAGAGTCTTTGGAGTTTTGTTTCTGCAACAGTTTTTATGAGGAAGTCCATTAGACCACTGTTACTTTGGTTTGAAAACATTCAATAATCATTCTTTTGTTTTCTGCATCTATCCTTCCTTGAAGGTCTGAATGCTTATTGACAGTGATACTGGCTGGGCAACAACAGCTGACAGAGTAAAGAGAAATTTTGCTTTACTCACAGCACTTTGCTACAAGAAGATCCTAATTATTTTGTTTCAATAAAAATAGGAAACAGCAGTTCAAATCCTTGTGTCTGGATTTTGAACTGCTGCAGTCACCTGTAGGAAATTTGTGGCTTGGAGAATGACAGTGGAGGAAGGTTACTAGCAAACACTAAGAGAAGTAGAACTAAAGGAGTTTTAGATTGAAGAGTGTGGTTACTGTTTTAACAATGAAAGGAAAGTAACAGTTAGAAAACTTTTCCCCCGACATCTGCCGTGTTGCTAACACCTTATGGTCATTCTTCATGCTCGTCTTTTGACATTTGGCTCTTTACCATGGTTATGCTGTCATTCTTTCCTGAATCTGCATAAGTCTGCCCAAGAGATCTGTTTTCATATAGTTTGAAGTAAGCACACACCTGAGATGCAGTTAATACTTCAAGTGCAAGTAATGAGCTTGAAAAACCTGCCTACGTATGTGCTGCGAAGGGACAATCAAGAGCTTGGCAGAGAGCTAAGATGATGCTCCTAGTTGTATTGAGGGTGTGGTATATGCTTAAAACTTCTAGGCCTCAGGAAGCTGCACCCCTGCGCAGAGACCCAATATGCTAAAATTTGGCAATGAAAGACTGAGTATGGCTTTTGATGCAGTGGTCAGTAATGGAAAAATCCCAGAAATAAAACAGTGAACAGGATAGTTGGACTGGTAAGAGAGATGGGACAGGGCTGAGTCATGCAATACAGGTACAGATTAAACCAGTTGTAAGAAGAAGAGTTTACTACAAGAAATCTGAATTGTAAGAAAAAACAATGAAAGGAAGGCATTATTATTTCAACAGTCGAACACATTTCTGCAGGTCACAAAAACAGTGATGAGAGCTACACTTTTCCTGATTTCTGATCAATTTCAATTGTTCATATTCTCCTAACAAGGGAATTTAAAAGATTGTTCATGTAGTATTGGTACATGTGAAGTTCTTCTGTTGACGTTGATCCTCTAACAAGTATCTTGCAGCCTGGATAAGTATTCTATTCCGGCATTCCTTCTACAAGGAAGAAATTACACTGGCAATCCTATCTCCAATTTCTGTCCCACATAATCTTTGCTCAAAATGCTAATGCTCTTTGCTAATGAAGTTGACTTGCTAAACTTTTAATAGCTGTTAGAGTAAAAAATAGTCATAAGGTTCGAAAATATTGTACTGAAAAGTTTCTTTTGTTCCCATAACAACAGTTCAATCAACTGCAGCATTGCTTCAATTGCATTAGTTACCAGGAACTATAACCAGATGCTTATTAGTGCCTTCCATTCATTAACAGACTTTAATTGCATTGATTCGGAAGCATCCTTCACACTTACATAACATTACTTACACCATCAGTTTAGATGTGCTGAAACATCACTTTTAAACAACACCAGCTGGTATATTTTAGCTCTACAAAGTGGCCAAAAAAAGTGAGTCTTCAATAACTAGTAAAATGATAGACAGACCCTTAGATTTTTCATGTTCCCAAGTGGCAGAGGTTGAAGTTTCAGGCTACAGATGAAATATACATGATACATTCCTCAGCTAATTATTTGTCAGTATATTAATAAATCACACCAGTCCCTGCAAGGCTATCTAAATTTAGAAGGTTCATGAGATGTAATACATAATTAATACCCTTAGATTGGATGGCTTAAAGGCAAGTGATTTCCTGATCTCATATGAAGTAGAGAACAATTTATCATTGTGGTCCAAGTCATGAATTGCCAGCATGCCTGCTTTTTGGGACCGTGTATAAATGTCTCTGTCATTTATTTTTGGGTCATGAGTAGAAAACAGAAAATACATAACAAGCAGAGCTAGATTTTTTAAGACACTGGCAGTCACACTTATGTATGTTGAAGGTATAAAATCCAGTAGGAGCACATATGGACAATGAATTGATGTTTGATCATAATGATCAATGGGAGATTTCCCACTGATATCACAAGATTGTTTACAGGTCACAAATATATGTATGAAAATGCCTGCATGTAAAATTCCCCAGTAACTCATGCATATGGCTTCATGTTCTCCAGTCTCTTTTTAAAATGTTCATCCATTGGATATTGGGAAGATGGTCCTCACAGTCTCCTTCTCTCATCCCTTTGTTCTGTGGCTTTCTATAGGATGTTTTCCCTGGTCTCATTCTCTCCTCTTCTGTATTTTATTTCTGCATGCCATTATTCAAGTGAGAGCAACCACAGGGTACAGAATTCATTTTTCCCCAGATGAAAAGAAAATCAGTTCTTGTATAATGATTGTTTGCTAAATCTTGCTAAACTGACACACTACAATGGCATTCACGGATCTGGCAAGCTTTCTACAGACAGGACTGCATACAAACACACAGAGATTGACAGGAGATAACAGTGTCTTTGTATATCTCTCTTCCACCTTCCCACCATCCACCAAAGCCAGGCTGTATTTCTGAGAAAAAATTGCCAACCAATACTAATTAAGTTCTACAATAATGCTTCTGCTTTGTTCTCTGGACATTAATTATCCTATCTGAATAGAAAATTACCTGATGAGGAAAACATCCCCTCAATATCAGGCTGCCAAACTAGAGTTCCTTCATCTCCTTCAGATCTTCTCCAGTATCTTGTTGACCACGGCAGGCAGCAAAACAATGCAGTCTTTCCCACTGTGGAGATAAAAAGCAAACCCTGAAGTTACTTCTCCCCACCTCCTTGACCAAGTCTTAGCCATGATTTATATACTCTACTAACACCTCAGAGCACATGGCTTAACATCATCTGAAATTCAGTGGTTATAGCAGACTCTGGACCTCTGACTACGACAGGGATGACCATGAAACCCACTCCACTCAGAAAAGGCAGAGTACAAGCATCAAAGGTAGAGGACATAATAATCAGAGGTATAAAAAAAGTTATTAAATTTCTTATCATATAGTAAGAGAGGAGAACAACTGTAGCTCAGGGAAGAGTTAAAAAAAAAAAAAAATTAAAAAAAAAAAGCCAGCTAATGGCTTCATATTTACAAGTGTTGAAAAACCAACTTTTGACATGAATTAAAATGAAATAGTGTCCTGGTTTTAGTAGCCAAGTTCAGTTTGTCACTGTGTGAGTGTGTATTCTAAAGCCTCTATGCCATTTTTTCCCATGAACTGCTCACAATGGCACATTAG
>VXAU01002073.1:147860-193049 GCA_013399695.1 Formicarius rufipectus
ATATATATAAATTATAGCTAGGAACTGTTATCCTTCCATTTATCATATCTTAATTAAAATTTGTTTTGAAATTGAAAGAGATTTGTCCCTCTGTTTTAGCAATAAATTTTTCTAAGCTCTCTAAACTTAGACAAATAGAATAAACTTTCAAGCTACCAAATTCCTCAAAGTATTTCCCAAAATCTTCCTTCTGCAACTAAACATATCTTTGCAACTGCAATTTAGACCACCTCTTAACTGTGCAGATACTCAGACAATATACAATACAGCAGCAACAGAAAGGAAGCTCACCTAGATAAAATCCTGTTTCAGTCAGATGTTCAGCTTTAGTATGAATCTTATCTTTGACTTGACCTGATGTCTTGGTATCATTTGGGATAGAGTTTGTTTTCTTCTTAGGAAGTGGTGCTGTGTTGTGTTTAGGATTTAGTATGAGAATGATGCTGACAACATAGTGATGCTTTGAGTGCTGCTCAGTAGCCAAGGACTAAAGTCAAGGACTTTCCAGTGTCATGATCTGTTGATGAAGAAGTACTCAAGAAGCTGTGGGGGAGGACAGCTGAGATAGGATATCCAAATTGGCCAAGCAGATATTCCATTCTGTAGAACATCATGCTAAGTATATGAATTGAGGGAGGTTGGTTGTGAGCCAGAAATGACAGGATTTGGTTATTGGGTGGTGAACAACTGTATTGTGCATCACTTGGGGTTTATTTCTGGGTTTTAGTCCACTTTCTCTCTCATTTACTTTACAATTATTATTATTATATGTATTATAATATTTTAATTTGTTTCAATTATTAAGCCATTCTTATCTTAACCCAGTGAGGGGGAGGTGAGTAGGGTAGGCATGGCACTTGATTGCCAGCTGGAGTTAAGCCATGACACCTGATTTTAGCAGCTTTTTCCTTGGCTTAAACATCTACAAATTGACTCCACAAATATTTATAGGTTGTGCTGATCAGAAAAAAATCTTATTGCTGTGGGTTTTTTTGCTGGCTCCCCTACTGTCTATATCAGCAAGTCCAAAATATGGGTAAGACCCCTCATATTTTAAGTAGGAAGAAGAAAATGTTGTCATGCTACCTCCTTGCTGTATTTGCTTTGAAACAGCTTTTGCCCTATATGTACAAAATGACATTAATCTTTTTATCACCTCCTCTCTGTTTTCTTCAATACCTGTTTGTTTCAGGACTTCAAATACTCTTTAGCAAAATTAATGGTGACTTCACTGTTGTCTCTAACTCACAAAGTGATGTTTGCTGAATGCACAGGCAAATACTACAAAGGGAAATGTTGGCATTCTGTGTCAAAGATGACATCTTCAGTATCTCTGCTTAGTATCTTATCTTGCTAGTGCCATGGGAAACAAATTTCTCATCCTGCCTCTCTTCCTATACATTTCAAAAAGGACCTTTTTTTTCTTTCATGCAACTGATGCTGGAATTATGAGAGGATTTTCTGTAATTCAGTGCTGGTTTTCATCTGTATTTTCAGAAGACTTTCTTTCTATAATCTCTATTTCTAGCATTGTCACTTTGCAAATAATTTTCTTATTTGTCACATTTATTTGGGATTATTATAACAAATAGAATTATTAATTTACAGTCATATTTTTATTTGATTAATTGTAATGTAAAAAGTTAGCAGTGCAATTCTAAGAAAAACTTATTTGAATTGATTATTTGCTGCTGCAATGATATAATAAATGGTTATGTGATTCGTACATCTACCATACACGAAATAAATATTGAAATACATTTTATAAAGTTATTTAATCTGTAGTATGTAAATGGTATAAAATTCTCTCTACTCTCAAGGCCAGAAATGTTTTTCTTGCTACTGGAAGATTTGGCATCAGTGTCATATTCTTTGGTCCAAATTTTTCTTGAACATAAAAGTCCTTGAAAACTGATAAAATAATAAAATTATTTCTGAAATAGTTATCACATGTTCTAAAGTACTGAATTTAATTTTTGTCAGTGTTCTATTCTTTAACTCTGGAGAGTTTACTACAGAACTACCAGAATGCTGAGAAACTAGCTACTCAATAATACTTTCAGAGACATATCTTTAGAGATATCAGCACATAAATGTGGAATGTTTTATAATTATGAAAGCAGGGTACCTGATGTTGCTGGGCTGAGTTCTTTGATGTCTCTTCCTCTTTTTGGTTGAAGGCTAAGATCAGACTCTTAAAAAGTTCCAGTTTAGACTCATGAGTAAAACAAAATGTTTGTTGTGTTAATTAGTTGAAAAGAGGAAGATTTATTTTAAAAGAAACTGATGGTTAACACAGTGAGTAGAGGGCAAGAATAAGAGGATGGGAAATAAAAATAATGTGAAAGAAAGGGTAATAGATTAAGATATTTTGTTTTAGGTTTTAGCACTAAGGCAAAGCATGCTGATGTTTTTAAATTGTTGGAGTGTCGTCTTGTTTTCATTTTGGCTTACAGTACTGCTTAGTAGCATTCAAACCAGAATTGAAATGCATGTATTCTTTAAAAACACTATTTTCTGTATCCAGAATAGACCTCCAACCAAGCAAGAACCTCAATCACAGAGGAGATAATGCATCATAGAAATGCAATTCATACAAAGAACAAGTTCATAGGCAAAAATGAGATTATCTTTCATTCAAGCTTTATAACCTCTGAATAACAAGTGCTGCTTCAAATTTGCTGTTTTGTATGTCCAGCGAGGTACAATAGTTTAGGTTAACAAAAAATGGTCTGAAATAAAATATTTCTATAATTTTTTCTACATAAAATTTGAAAGAAAATTGCCTTATAAAAAACATGCCACCTTGTAAACTCCTGTTCTTTTTGCTGAAAAAATCAATGTGAAAGAACATTTAAAATAAGTTATAGAGTTCTTTTTTTAAGATACAGTTTAAAAAGATATAACGTTTTTTATTCACATTGTGCTAAAAGTCACAATTATACCACAAGGCAGTATTACTCCTAAGACAGATCATATCTTGTGTAAATGTCACATCTCACTCCAACCATGTGGTGTCTGCACTCTGAAGCAAGGTAGGGCCATACCAGTAAAATATTCATATATTTAAAGTTTTACTTTTAGCATATGCTTTTTTTGGCATATAGTGGTTTTTCATAAAATACAGTAATTACACTAGAAAGAATCAATAACATTCATAAGTTGGAGAACACTTGCTTCTGTTCTTCATGGGTAGAAACTGACAAACATTACTAACAAAGAATGAAGAAAATTTTCATTTGGGGGGCTTGTAATTCCAGTAACAATGGACCAAAGGACAGGGTGCCTGCACTAAAGAACACTGCAACTTCAGGAATGGCAAAGGGAATTCTATCTCCTACTCCATAAGGTAAAGGTCAGGCAATCAATCAAAATGCTTCCTGCAAAACCTGGTTAAAGACTACATAAAATACTTTGAGTATTTTTAAGAAGATTTGAAACCTGGGAGAATGTAATTTTTTTATTTTTTTTCTTTTAATGTCTCCTTTCTTGGTATGACTATTTTGTGATCCTGAGCTATCAATTTACTGAATTTTCAGTCTTGAATAGGGATTAAAGGATAATAAACTATTCAACATAATCACCTCATTCAAGGACCAGATTTGGATTTTGTGTGCAGCATGCTAAGAGCCAGAGCCCTACACTGACCTGGTCCAGTGTCCTTCATCGTATCGCTCAGTTTCATGCAGGACTGAGAAAAGAAGATAATCACAAGTGTTTCACAATGACAGTCATACAATATATTTTAAGTTACAGTTGTAGTAAAAATGGGTATTTCCTTCTCTTTAGGTCACTCCATAACTTTCTGATGGTGAAATCATATTCTGGGTTTGACATAGAACAGCTAAGCCACTTAGAGAAATACAGTACAACTGCCTGTGAATTTATAGTTGTAAAACTCTTGCATTAAAGAAACAATTATGGTTTTTTAATTCAATTTATTATTGAAAATGTGTGTGCTTTTTTTTTTAATTATTTTTTCTCTTTTTTAATCTATAGTTTCAGAATCATAATCAATAACAAATGCCTGCCCGGAAAATAAATCCCATCATTGCCAGAATTTTTGGAGGAAGAAAAAACTTGCACAGATATTTTGCTTAGTTTTGTCTTGCTTTCGCTAATCTGAAATCAATAACCTATTTGGATCCTGAGCCAAAATTAAGATGCACTCACCAAGAGTAAGACTGGTGGCCCTCATGTGAAACACAATTTCCGTTTCCTGAAAAGAATGAGAGGGAGAGACAGGAGACTTTTACAGCTCTTACACACCCAAACAGCTAATAGGGATCTGTGAGGATCACATCTTTCACATCACATCACAACTTTCATCACGTTGGTATACATATAACTGTGGTTCACAGGCTGCTGTGAAGGCTCCCCACAGAGGCTCTCTGCATTCAGTTCCTTGAGTCTGTGTGCACAGCTGCACCCCCTGGCTGCTGCCCACCTCTTCAGTGAGAAAAGCAAAACTCACATTTCAACAAAAAAAAACTTTACTTTGTCAGACAACTGGAGCATGTCACCAGAAGCAAGTCAAAACGCATGAGATGATTCCAGGGGACCTCATACCATTTACAGGCACAAGAATTTTTTCCAAATATTTGGACTAATGTAGCTAAAAATGATAACCATAATGACAGTTGCTTGACAACTTTACTGCAACTAGGCTTTTCTGCATCCATATTTTTATTGTGACTGATAGAACAATACACTAAAAAATCAATTTCTCAATGCCCTCAAGTGATAGCAGGTAGTAGTTTCCTCATTTTGCTGTGAAAGAGAAGGGTACATCAAGGAATTTGCTGCATTTCATTAAAAAAAACCAAAAAAACCCCACAGTAGCATGACCATAAACCAAAACCCTCACTGCTTGTCTACCAATCTGAAATGACTGCTTTAAAATTTTATATTTTGTTAATGACAACCAACATAGCAGCTCTTCATCCCTATCAGAAGGATTCCAGGTAAAACCATCCCACAGAAACAACAGTACTTGCTTACTAAACAAGAAAATGTTGTGCTTGTCTTCATTTCCTATTTCTCTATATTCTTAAAACCTCATCAGAAGCCACATTAATTTTTCTCAAATAAATACATCAGAGCTAGGCAATGAAGTCTTCCCATCAGAAGAACCAAGATATGCAATATTAGGAAAATACTCTATGAAATATTTCAATGGTCATAGTTTAAGAATTCGAAATAATCAAGCTTTTCATTATTGCTGGATTTAAGTAAAACTATTGTGCATTCATAGTTTTCTATCCAAAAAAAACCTGCTAATAAAACTGCTAATAAAACTGATGCCTTAGGACAATATCAGAGCTAGTTCCATCTGAGAAACAACATAATCTGTTTAATCCAGTACTGAAAACAATCTTTCAGATGGCTTAGAATACAAACAGATAAACTTTAGACCTGATTCAGATGTGGGTCATATCTATATGAAGTGCCATGTAAGTTTGTCATCCTAGAAATTATGATATAGACATATTCTTTCTGAGGTGTGTTGTCCATCCTCTTACATCTTTTCTCAGAATTCTAATTCTTCCTAAACTCTCTAATTTTCCTCCCCGCTAGTTTCTAAATTTCTCCAAGTAAATGGTACATATGGTACATTCTTTCTTATCACATCAGAGTTCATACACTTTTTCAGCTAACATTCTTTGCTTCAGGCAGAAAATGCTGTGCCCTTCCTGCCATCTGCAACCTTTGAAACACATGGATGCTTGCGCATGCCTGCAATGAAGCAGGCATAAGCTATAAACAGGATCATATGCAGACACCTTCAACAAATTAACCAGATATACTGAGGCCAAAATTACACAGTCAAGTATTTAGTGGGACATAAATCTCTGTCCGTACAATGAAAATTAAAGTTGAGTACTCTTTTAAAATGTATTCAGAATAAATCTGAAAGCTGAAAACCAGTAAATGAATCCTCAGTGTGTCATTAGAAATGAAGACTCGAAAACTTACAAACATATGTAGTGTTATCAGGGCCATTCAACATAGTCAGTTCAATCCGTTTAGGGTTATATCTTCATACTGTCTTCCTTTTTGCTGCCCGCTGTGCTTGGGCAAATCCTTTCTTTAGGATTGCAAAACACTGTCATTCTGATAAATGATAAGTATTGTCAGTGCTAAGCCCATCCTGGTAGTTAGTATGTGCGCATAAATCCTAGAAACAGGTCTTCCCCTCTCATGGGTTTTTTTTGTTTGGTTGGTTTTGAGGTTTTTTTGTGTGTGTTTCATAAATTATAAATTTTAGATACCCATTTTAACTTGCATTTTTTGTTAACTGTCAGGAGGATGTGATCACATATGTAGACATTCTGCTACCAGGGCATGCAGGAATTGAATTATCTCTATATTCATACTAAGCAGTTGTGCACTTCTATATTGCAAACCCATTATTTGAATAACAAATTTCAGTTATAGGAATACCTTGAACAAGTTGTCATCCTTATTTTCTGATGAGCTGTTATTTCCCATAGTTCAATTTCATGTAATGATACTTAATGTAACCCAAGTACTATAAAACTAGCTTTTTTTGATTGATTCCCACTAGTAATTGAAATAGCAACCATTTAGTTTAAAAATGAGAATTTTAAGTTCATTATCTGTCACCTGCAGAATAAGTATGGATAATTTAGTTCTACCCATAACTCACTCCTTGAACAACTCTCATTTGTATTATGAGAGACCATGAGAACCATATGCTCCACTTTTATTTAGACTTTGATATAAAATACCTTATTTCTGGCATAATCTGTTATAGCCTCTCTAGAAATGAGGTCCTCTTTTCTTTTCATGTGACTTAATATCTGCATGGGAAAAATTATTGTTCAGATCAATATTTGCTGAGTAGCATCATGAAGCTAGGCTGCTTACAGAATTTTTGTTGTTTAAAACATTTCATGATCCTAATGTTGCTAATCCATGTGTACAAGAATAGATGGATATGAGTGCCTGCCTATGGAGTTCAGTAGCTTTCAATAATATTAGGTCCACTGACTTTATGGATACCAAAGCAGATTATAACATCCACTGAAGTAAGTAGACATATAAAGTCCACCATGCAGAGAGAGAATGTCAGGCTCTGAAAGACAGGAAGACAACCATTTCTCATGTCAGAAGCCGTGTCAGAACGAACAAACCAGAGCTCAGGTGTCTGGAATTTCCTTTTTATGCATTTAATCTTGATATAATAAAATCCTATGGAATCACAGAATGACTGGGGTTAGGAGAAACCTCTGGAGATCATCTGGTACAACCTCTCTGATAAAGCAGGTTCACCAGAGCAGGTTGCACAGGATGATGTTCAGGTGTGTTTTGAATCTTTCCAGAGAAGATTCCACAGCTTCCCTGAGCAGCCAGTTCCAGTGCCCTATCACCCTCACAAATGAGAAGTCTATCCTCACATTCAGGTGGAACGTTTTCTGTTTCAATTTGTTCCTGTTGCCCTTTGCCTTGTGGCTGGTCACCACTGAAAAGGGACTGGTCCAATCCTCCTGACATCTGCCCTTAAAATATTTGTATGCATTATTTCCCCCTTTAGTCATCTTTTCTCCAGGCTAAACAGGTCCATTTCTCTTAGCCTTTTCTCATAAAAGAGAAGCTCCATTCCCATCATTATCTTCACAACACTCTTCTGGACCGTCTCCAATAGTTCCTTGTATTTCTTGTACTGGGAAGCCCATAACTGGACACAGTGCTACAGATCCAGCCTCACTAGAGCACACTGCTGGCTCATGACACCCCCAGGTCTTTCTCTGCAGAGCTTCTTGAGGGGTCAAAACTGAAATATGAAGAAATTTTCTTGCCCAAATTTAAATACACATTAAATGCTGCAGTGTGGGAGAACTCAATTTTACCTTTCTTACCAATCACAGAATTGTTTCTTTGCAGGATGTATGTATAGAGTTGTTATATGTAACTTTTATTTCAAATTCTTGTAGTATCAGGTTTTCAAGACCTAACTGAACAGCGACATAAGCAACCAGGTTTAATCCGAGCTGGCTCTTTTGTAAACAGAAGGTTGGACTGGAGACCTCTTCCAACTGGTATAAGCATATGAGTATATGAACTGAAAACAGCAGTTTGGAGCTTGCAGAAATTCCTGAAGGAAATTGTACAACCTCTTTTACACTAAAAGGCACCCAAAAAATCTCTCCTGAAACTGAAATTAACAAATCTATGAAACTCAAGGGTTGTATCTGCATCAGCACTTTGGTTCAGAGTATTGCAGTTTTGAACTGAGTCACCTGAACATATCCCCCCCTTACAATGCATTAGCTGAGTTCACAGGCAGTTTTAATGTATGCAAACTACATTCCTTTGGGAGGAAATGGAAGCGAAAACTCCATAGCAGGCATGCACCAAATACAATCTAGAAAGTAATGAGTTCGTAAGGGTTCCAATCAGAGGTCAGTGCTTCAAATGACTTCAAACTCCTCTGGGATGAAGACATTAAATCAGGGAATCAGACTAAATAGAGCTAAAAGTAAACCTCCAAAGCAGTGTACAGTATGTTGGCAGAGGCCTCAGCATCAGCTACTTCTATCTGCTGATGTTGTTCTCCTCTGCAGACTTGTTGATGTGGCCATAGCCACTACTAAAAAAGTTAAGCTGCCTGCCTCCAAATAACTGCATCAAAAGAAAGGGAAATTACAGGACTACTAATAACCTAAGGGTGATTTTGCTATGGTCATAGCAAAACTCCAATTTATTTACCAGAGTTTCAAAATTCAGTCTTACGGAATCCTGGGATATTAATTACTCTGCAAAGTGGGAATGAGAATTACAGTTCTCTATCTTTCCAAAACTCTCACACCAGTTACTGAGAGTCTGGGGTTTATTTTGTGTGTTTCTTTCTGTTTTGTGTATTCTGAAACTCCTCTAACAAAACAAACAGTGAAAGCAAAACAATATAACATTTCTCAGTCCTACAGGAGAAAAATATACAAATAAACAAAACAGCAATTATGAATTTGGTGCTACACTGTTTATGATCATAATAATAATTGATTTGAAGTTCCATGATAAAAAGAAGTGCTTAAGCCAGAATGTGGGCTAAGATTTTGCCCTTATGTCCTATTCATTTTATTTTGTGTATATAGGGAGTATTTCAAATTAATACCAAAACATATAAACACATTGTAATATATAAATGCATTACAGCATACTAAAAATACTGTGATATAGTAGAAAAGTAAGGAGGGAAAGGGGGAGAAGGTGTGTCAAAGTTGTTTCTTAAGAGCAATAAGCAGTCCTTGTAAAATTATTCCAAATAATACTATTGCAATAGGTTAAAAGGTATCACAATCAACCCACAGTCACTTTATATATCTTATAAACCTATAGTATATGCTTCTCTGACCTTATCTTGTCCAGAGACCAATAACAATGCCATCAGTGACTCTAGAGTTACTTCTAGGAAAGGATTGCTGGTTTCTCCATATTGAACAGAAATCTGCATCAGAAAATATATTTCCCCCACCTTCAGAATCAACTCCCTTTCAATTATGTCTTGAATGAGCAAAGATGATATAAAAAAAAAATAAATTCCTGATCTTGATTTTTTAAGGTAGCTGAGGTTAGACTTAGTGACAAAAAAAGAAAGTAACCTCACATCCATCCAATGCCTCCAGCTAACATGGTCCACAGCCTGGGGATAATGAAGTAATTTTTGTCAATAGTCTTTCTAACAGTTATTACTGCAGATTTTATAAAAACTGAATCTTCTTTATCTCAAAAGCTGATGAGAGACTGACACAACTCAGAAACTAGAATGAGGTTTTAGTTTCCCGAACCTTGTTTAATCTCTGTGCAATCTTTTCTAATTGTACCATTTTCTATAAGCATTAAAAATAAATAAATAAATATATAGATAAATCCCCAAAACAATTCTTTTTAGATTGTTTTGAAAATATGACTACAGTTTTTCACAGTTCTCTGGTTAGATTAGAGCTGCACTTAAGCAACATAAGTAATCTCTGTTTCAGTAAAAAGTTTAAGCTTCTACATAGTCTCTGAGGCAGTTCACACTAGAGTTACTGAATGACTTTGCATGCTTAAAGTAAAATATGCTGATGGTACTTTTCTGAATCAAGACCTGAATGCTTCTTTTAGGTATTCAGTAGGGTGGTGGCAGAGAAATAAGCGATAATATCTTATTTCCTGATGTAAGCATCAGAAGAGGGAAGATGATGTGCAACTGAGAATGCAGAAACATTAAATCATCAATAAATCAATATAAACATCAGTGATTTGTCATAATAATAATAATGGGAACTGTCTTACAGACACATTAGAAGTTTATTTTTTCTGCTCTGGTGACTTAAAATTGCTTTTCATTTCTTTCATTTTCCCCCTTCCTTCTACTGATCCTACAACATGGATATGCAAATCTTCACAGTACTTCCACTATGGTTTTTTTTCTAAAGAGATGAGTTAATGTAAAACACCCCTGCTTTGAGTAAGTAAATTAGACTCAGTTTGTTAAAAAAATAAGATCAATATGCAAAACCCTTCTGAACATGCTAAAATTTGTAGGTCACTGCTTTACCACCCATGTGTCTTTCCAAGACAGCTTGTATAACTATCAGCAGTTCCCATGGGCTGGTTGAACCACTGTGAACTGTGTGTCAACACTAAGGATAGTGATCTTCACTGTCTTAAAGTTTCGTGTAGTCATCATTATCTTCAATGAGAAATTCATAATTCAAAAATTCTTCCCCCCGCAGTTCAGTCATTTTAGACTGACTAGAACAATTTTCAGATCTAAAAGAGACTGAGCACTAATGTTCATACATGTTATACATGTTATAATGTTATACAACTAAGCAGAGTTCGGTAGTATTTTAAAAAAATATCTATTTATTTTTAAAAATTCATTTTAAAAATATTTGCATTAAGAAAAGTTTAAATACTCTTTACCCAGTGAAATAATTTCATTTGACTTGAAAATTTTGTTTTACCTACTTGAAATCCATTCTAAAAATTTCTTTAAGCTAACCTATTTTTTCGTGATTTTTCATTTTTGTAAACAAACTGTTATTTGTTCACACAACTGCAATGTCCTTTATACACTTTCCATAACAGCTATCCTTTGAATGCATGTTCTAGATATAAGAAGGCTGATATCTCCACGAAGTTCATCAGCATTAAATTTGTTAATCAATGTATAGATGAAGATGGTAAGAATCATGGATATATAGAGTTCCAAAAATATAATGCATGTAGACACATAGACAGGACTAAATGTAACTTGATTAAATAATTCCTTAGTACTTTTATACTCTGTAATCCTATAGTATTCTACATTCTAAGTACAGATATGCCCAAAATCCACAAAATGCAGGTCCAGGTCTTACTGAATCAGAACTCATTCATCACACTGTAAATAGAAATCAAAAAAGACAGCTTGTGTAAAATACTTCAGGTCTACAGGTTCATCCCACTCTAAAATGAATAAGCCAGCGATCTAATAGGCTCTTATTCACTTTCCGCTTCTTTTTAGTGGGTTTTTAATACCTAATATTGAAGAAAAAGCTGTCCCAACCACCTTCTTGCCACCTGCAGTTCAGTGATTATATTGATATGAGATTATTGCCTATTGTTTATCACAAGTAACTATTTGTTCATTCTCTGCTCAGATCATGGTTTGAGTTCATAACACTGTAATATCTTCTTCTCATTCACTCCTTTTTTAAGTGGCAATATAAAACTGCAATTGCTTTTCCTCAGAAAATCAAATTAGACCATACTATACTTGCAATTCAACACAAGCCAAGGAAAATGAACAAAGTCTCCAAGCTTTCCTCTTCCAATTACAGGAGTTCAGAGCCCTGGATCGCTGCTTGCTGTGGTGTCTGAGAAGCCCCACAATAAAAGGGACAATGCTAGAGCTGCCAGATAGACCTAATAGCCATCCTAACCACCAACCATTTGAAGCCTAATAACTCCTAAGAAATGCCATCATCTATGAAACTAACATGTCCTCAGTCTGGGCACATTCCCTTTTGTTCTTGTTTATATTAGAATTCCCAGAGAGACTTATCTAAACTGTTAGCATAAAATATGAGATTATAACAAAAATACTTCATATAAATGAGAATAATTTCTTACATTGACTACTGAAGTTTGTTTCTTTTTAGGGTTTGTTTCCTTTTCTTTTTTTTCCTTGCACCTCTTTGTAGCAGAATTCCCTCCTGATACACAGGCTTATGAAAATTTATTCCTTTATATTTTGTCATAGCAGAATAGGAGTATTAAATTTTTTACATAAATCGTTATCCACAACCCTCTCCATACACTGAATACAAAGAAAGCATTTCTATTGATGATTCAGTACAGCATGAATGGCTTTGTACAAAATCTTTTATGTAACACTAAAGATTTATATTTTTTTATGTGATAATTTTTTACATAAGCTCAATATTTTGAATTCAGCTGAAGAATCACTTTGCTATTTATTCAATAGTTTTCTATTTCCTTTAAGGAACAAAAGCTTTCTCCTGTTTGCATAATTTACTAGCAATAAATTGATCTGCTGCTGAGGACGGTATAATTCACAAAGTCCAATGGTGAAAATATTTACTTTGTGTCCTGAAGACAGCAGTACACTCTCAACAACAACAACAAAAACAATAAAAAAATGCTTTCTTTAATATAGTTTTTTACTCCCAGTATAAAATCAGTACTCATTTAACATATGTTGATATCAGTTTATAGCATTTTAATTATATTTACTACCACTACATCCAAATTAATTCTGTAATCTTCACTGAAAAAAAAAGAATTTAAAAAATGAAGCCTTTATGTCTTATGCTGGGAAGACCTGGCTTATCACGATTTCAGTGCAAATCAGTGGGAATTAAGACTGCTTATCTCACTGCTCTGTTGCAAATGTAACTCAAAGTAAGCGAGGAAGAGCATTATCATGGTCTGAAAAGCATCAAGACACACACACACACACAAATTTTTCCACACCTGCGCTTTCAAGGTATTTGAGTTTTGCAAAATTGCAATAATAGGTATCATAATAGATTTCTACAGGGTTTTTTATAGCTTGGTGAGGATAGAAGTAATGAAAACATTTTTGTAACATTTTAGCCTTACTATGTTACCACTCTTTATAGTTTTACACTTCTGTAATAGAAGGAAAGACAGAAGAATAAAAGAATAAAGCTATTATAGCTTAGATATTTCGTCAAGTTTGTTTCTGGATGTTTGTCAAAGAAATGTTTCCAGCAGAATGTACATCCCATTCCTCCAAATTTTTTATGTAAGTTTTTCTTCCATAATTTCACCATGAAATTTTGACTGGAACCAGTAAAAGCCCTAAACAGTCATTAGCCTGAAGCTTAGGGAACTAACTTGGACCATAGAGCAGCTCTTCTGAACAAAGAGTGCTGCATTAACAGAATTGCTGTTATTTTCTGAAAAGTTCAGATTCAGTCACAATGTTCACAGCTTGTTTATTCTCTTCTATAAAGACATTCTGCTGCATGGAACTTGTGAAAAAGCAGTTAAATACACCAGCATATTGGTGTATTTAAAGCAATAGACACTATCACTGGAGCTGCAATCTAGATAATATATGTTTTGTTTTACCACACTAAATATAAATGAGTAGATACATAAATACACATATGGATAAGTCAGTGAAGTGGATTGCCCCATGGTAAGAAAAGGGCCTGGCAACAAAGTCTCTGGGGCATGATTTGATGGACTGTGAGACTTCTTTGGCCACTGAAGCCCTGTGCCAAGTCTAGCATAACTCGGCTCTTCAAAAACATGACATGGGTACCCTATGCCAAGGAAGATCCTTTTAAAATGGCATTGAAAAAAAAAAAATGAAAGAGATATGAGGCTGCTAATTAAAAAAAAAAAAATTCGGTTTTTTAAAAAAAAAAAAAAAAAAAAAAGCTCTATGTCCCAGACACTGGTTCAGAACTCAGTGGCATGCCTAAAGGTAAAACGTAAAAGGAATAAAATTAGAATTAAATTGGATAATAACATCTTTATCGGATCGTGGCCTAAACCACTGAATCAGATCCAGCCTCTAAACATTATTCATTTTCCGACAAAGCAAAATCAGAAAACAATAAAAAAATAGGAGAGAAACAGGAAGGCAGGAAGGAAGAATATCATTTGTTTTGTCAAATCCTTAAGACACACATGAATGTATATTAACTACATGCTGCTGAGTACCCAAGTACTTATGTTTGCATTCGTATGTATTTGTTCATATTACATTAAATGTTAGAGCTTTTTCTGAGGCTGCTTTACTGCTCTATTCTTTATTAAATTCATGTTTATTGTGCACATCTACTCTATTGAGGTCTACTATATATAGGTTTTTTTGGTTTTCTTTGTATACTGACATTTTCTCTATTTTTTTTCAGGGAAATTCCACTATAATATACTAAAATCTAAGACTGAGACCTTCAATTTCTTCTGAGACCCTAAAATTTCATATTTTATATATAATAAAGACTTCCATTTTCTCATTAAACCTTGTCTAATTTATTGTACACTCAGATTACCCAAATGGGCATTTGGCAACCTGTAGCTGTCATCATATCTCTTTCTTTCTTTGGTAGTTCTGTCTTCCAACATGCCTTACTTTATAGTTTACATCTGGGGACAGATGACATCTGATACTGAAAGGAGTAAAACTGATCTGTTAAGGTCAAAAATGAGCTGAAACCATGTACAATTTGCAGCTATGAATAAATATGTGGTAAACTCATCCAAGATGGCACAGATCAATAAATCATATTTGAGAACCACCATCTAACTGGCTTCAACAAATGACTGCAGAGTCACACAACTGAAATCCTTAAAACACACATTACGTAGGTTCTACAGATATAATAAGCTTCAATCGCTTCTAAAACAAGTGTTAAGTTATAGTTCTCTGCACTGATCACAGTCCTTTGAGGGCAACTATTTTAATTTTCTTGGTTTTGGTCTTTGCATTTCACCCTTAAAAAATTGTTTAAAGTCTCAAATGAATTGTTTTAATCTCTGAGTCCTCCCTTTATTACTCTTTACCTGGCAGCTGTCTTCAGCTAGATATGTTCCTGGATTTTGGTCATAACATCATTGTCTACTGGTTCTCCTCCCTCTTCTCAGGTTACCTTTTATGTAATGGATACTTTCCATTTCTCTCACCAGTTCTCTCAAAAAACCTCTTATGATTTTTACCCATGCTCAGAAACAAACATACTGAAGAAAGGAGTACCTATGGAAAGAAACTATGTAGAATGTCTTATATAATGAGGTGAAATTCATTCAGATTATGCTCTAGATAATATGAAGAGGGTAAACTGGTTTTTATGAGATACTGTTTTTTTAAAAAACACCAAAGTGAAAAAATCATAATACACATATCGTCTCTTCACAGTGTTCAACCATGAAAGACATTTTAGCAACCAATAACAAGATTTTATGTATCTGTTATACATACCTCTCTATGCTCCAATCCACTTGAAACTTAAATTAGTCTGGGACTATTAGGCCTCATGTTCACCAGTTTAATTAGACAATAACTACATATTTATTTCTAATGTTATTTCTTTAACCATTTTCATTTAGATTAGAATTTCCACTCATTTTGAAATACTCTGGAGAAAGCAGCAAAGTTTTACCATCATTTAAGGATTTAAACAAGCAGCATACTAGATTATACTATGAGTGGGATGGTTTTAAGAAAGTGCATTCTCATTTCTTCAAAGAGAAACAGATAATGTCTAAGTCTGCTTCATAGACTACCAAAATTAGTTAGATAAACAAACCCCAGTGCATAAAGAATAGCACTGTCTTTCTTCTACCTTGCAGTACTTTCTTCTCTGTAAAGAGAATAGGTGAATTTCAGGGAAGAGTGGTAAACATAACTTCATAAAGCAAGTGATGAAATGGTATGATATAATTTTTCTTTCTTATTACGAATAATGGAGATTCTAAAGCACTTAGATGCATAAAACCAAATAATTTTTTTAAGAAATAAATAATAGCAATTGAAAACGACCATGTGTGATCTGATCGCAATGTTCAAGAAAACACTCGGTATGGGGAATTTCTTCATTTATCTGGGGCACAGATATTCCTGGACTTTCTGGACCACATAGGATGGGGCAATCATTGGGTGACAGAGCTTAAACTGACATTTTCAAGTAATTTTAGGATGAAAGCTAAGCTTTTTGTAGTTCATTACCACTTCCTCCTACCCATGCACAATAACGCAAATAACGCAAGGTAAATCATGAGCTATTATATTAAAATCAATAATGCCATATAGCTGTAATAAGGGTATAAGTGTAATCAGTATCAAGACCACATTACCTAAAATCATGAACATACTTCTTGTCCAATTCCTTTGTCTCTGCTTTTTCCCCTCACTTTCAAATTCCAGTTGCTCCCTGAAAACTGTTGTGCATATTTATATCCTTAATAAAAAGAAAATATATCCATTTCAGATGAAGAATTATTTGTAGAAATAGAACAATAATTCTCACTTAGTATATGAGCAACAGAAATAGTTCAGTCTTTTATTTGATTCATGTCAAATGAAGCCAATAGAATTATCAGAGCAAGGAGGGAAAGATTTTACTGATAACATGGTTCATTGGAAACTTAAAAAGAGAACGTGGTCCCTCAAACTGAGGGAAAAATCTTAAGTTTTGACAGTCTTGAAATTTGAAAAATCTTGATTAATAATTGACTTAATTGACTAAAAAACATATTACCTGACATTAAGAGAAATGGTCATATAAAGTTGTAATAATTAACCTTTGCAATGAATTTTGTGCTAGGACTTTTACAGTCATGTGTATCTTTTTACAGCACAAAATAATTACATCCTTGTATCCTAAGTTATCATTAATGTTCCCAGCTAATAGTCCCCATCTACACTGGCTAAAGAATCTGATTCAGAGAGATACAATTCCATTACGGTGACTTAGTGGTTTGGATTCTCCTCCAGCTGGTTAGCACAAATGCATAAAGCTAAATAACAGTCCTACAGGATTTGTAGTTGGTGAATCACTCTTACTTTATGTAGATATTTACAACTACATTAATAACTGAATATCACATAAGCTTTAAAGTATTTATTTTCACAACAGCCCTAAAACTGAAAAACTGCATATTTTTTTTTACTCTGCTTTGCTTTTGGGACATGATGATAAATACTGAAAACTAGATCCACAAAAGGCCTCTATTGCTCGACAAAACTCACAGCCTGAAGTTAGACTCGTCCCCTCTAGAAGAACTTACAGGTTTCACAAATGCCAGGGAGCTGGCAGGAAACCACTTGCGCTAGCTGAGTAAGAAATACCTGCAAGTGTTTGATCTTTGCTTGAACATTGTTGTCGGCTGGACTTGGCGAACGAAGATCCTGGGATAAGCCTGCGCAATGGATTTTTTAAGTGAGGCACAGGGTGCGCAGAACTGGCCCCACTCCCTTTATTCCTGAGGCTCATCTTGCCACGGCCGAGCAGCTCGGACGGCGACAGCGAGTTCCTCCAGGATTCGAACCGGCGTCCTCAGAGGAGGAGCCGGCTCCACAGGCGGGGGCCTACGCCACTCGGCCAACGCCCGCCGCCTCTCAAGTGTAACAGCAAAGCAATAATGTCAGGCTGTTGAGCAATCCTGGGAGCCCACGTGGGTCAGAGCACCAGGGGAAGACCTCGCCTTGTCCTCTCTGCCACCGAATGACACAAACGTGGCACTGCAGCCACGCCTGTAACACGAGCTGGGGCAGGCCCCAAAAGGTGGCAGGGCTTGAACATAGCACTTCACAGAAATGCAGATAGTTGCCTCATGAACCAGGCAAGAGAGCACTTATCGAGAAGATCATGCCAAGTGCTACCTTCCTGCTTGATGGGAAACAGCATTTAATCTCAGCATTTTTATCCTATAAGAGTACCACAGCACCAAATTTATCAGTCATTTCTCTGAAAAAAATTCCCACTGAACTCATTTCACATGTATAAATAAGTCATATTTTTTACCCAAATTAATCTCTTAAATCTGAAGCTCTGCAACCATTCTTGTGGCTTTTAGTCCATGTACTCCAGTAAATGCTCATTAATATAATGTAAAACATTTGCAACCAAACAGGGTGGGGCAATATCTTTACCATCTGGGACCAGATCAAAATAGAAAATGTTTAAATTAGGTCAATGGAAAGCTCCCTAACAAGCTGGATTTTGACTCCCAAAGCTGATGAGAGGCCTGAAATTATGCAAGACATCTTTTAGACTGACTTTTCTAGTAACATGTAGTTCTGGGAAAAATGCTTTCATTTCAGTGTAAGGCAGGAGTTAAAGCAGGTCAGTGACACCAGATTATTCAGCCACCTGACCATCTAGAAGATCAGATTAATGAAAACATGGAGTACATTTCTCAAGAGTACAGTTCTCTATGTCAGATACAGCTGCATTCCTCCTGCAGGGCGATTCAGCTCAGGCAGAGCAGAGAACAAGCATGGCTTTTCTCTAGAATGTCAGACAGTTCATTAGGAATGAGCTCAAATATCCCTGCACAACAAGATCATGCACTTTTTCTCCTGTACTTATCCTCTGGAAAAGACAGTGAGTTACAGTCCACAGTCAACCTGCCATGGATATATTTAACTCAAACTTTTAAGAATCATGTTCTCCAAAAGAAAACAAAAAGAAACCATAATTCATTATGAGGCACTTAAGGGGAGAATGAAGCGCAGTGATTTGTTATCACAGAAGCCCTCCTCATCCTTTAGTCTTCATATCACTGTGATTATTTCAGGTCATTTTATCCAAAACACTTCAAAAAATCTTTTGTATTCTAACCAAAAAATTTACTTATCACTTGTGCTTTAAATGGAAATAGTAAATACAAAAATGCAATACTGGCAGTTAAACTTAGCCCCATTACATCTTTCTTTGTTATCACACAAACCAATAAGCACCTTTGCCTCTTTTAATCAAAACTGCAGGTGGCACTAGAAACTCTCATTGTTCTAAGATGCTCAATGACAATGATTCAGCCTACAAAATTATAATTGGAAAGGAGGATGCTCACTTTAATAAGTCTGCATCATTGAAAAATTCAAAATTAGTTGATTCTCTTCTAAATCAGGCAGCCAGCTTAAAAGAAAAAATTCAGCCTCTGAGACAACAGGAAACAATGAAAGTGTCCTTTTCTTCTCTAATGAAGCAGCTGCTGAACAGTTTTTGTGCATAAAATTTTTAACAAGCTTATAAATGTGCCTAGAAAGACTTGGCATCTGCCAGTGTATGTTCACAGTTTTGGAAATGAAGGTACATAAAGAAAGTATTAAAATAATTAAACAATCTGTTAAAGAACATATTTCTGTTTTTGACACTGAACCTGTAATGCACTGTTTCACTTGACTACCATCATTACCGAAACACTTTTTTTCTCACCATTCCTCAGTGGAAAAATCTAACGGAAATGTGAAGTAGTATCATTTCATTGATAAAATGAAAAGACACTAATCAAAGAATTCAATGATTATATCACACAGAATAAATAAACCCCACAGCCACTTCAAATCCTTACTTCACCAGCAGAACCGGTGTTAAGAGCTCTGTTTAGTCTTAGCAGCAAGAGAGAAGTTGCATGCACATAATTACTGATTTATTAAGGCTTTGTTAAAAGCTTCTCCAAGAGAGCACAAACACTAAATTCACTGGTTGATCCATAAAACTCTCACATTTCCTCATTCTGAACTTTAAGTGAAGGGGAATACCTAAGTTACCACAAGCACATAGCAAAAACCTTGTACACAAACCCTTTGCCTTGGTCCTTTCTGTAGGTGTATCATTCAAAACCATATAACTCTGAAAAGTAGTTGAATGAAGAAAGATTAGTGACAAGTTCCTCTATCAGTTAAAATTTATGGAAAATATTTTGATTTCAAAGGGTTCCAGATTTCATCTCAGCACTCTGAATGCAAATAATTTTGTAGGAAGAAAAAAAGAAAGTTTTTATCTTTAGAATATTGCAAAATGATGATGCTTTCTGAACAAGCTCACCTGTTATCTTTATCTTGCCAAAGGAAAAAGTACCAGTTGCAAGAGCAGCCTGAAGAATTCATGACTTACTGTGGTACTTTGAGAGGACAGTTTATTGGTCTGAAAAAGAATGAGTAGTACAAAAAGCACTCATTACATTTTTAGATCCCCAGTTCAAAATATTCAGCAGTTATTCCCCTCCAATAAGCAAAAACCAATCTAGAACACAACAGGTACATCCTTTTGTGTAAATTTGCCAGTGCCAGCGACACGTCAGAGATGATTAGTGAAGAAGAGATGCCAGCCACCTCGTCTGATTATCAGAGGTCAGACAAAGGAGAGTGCGACAAAAGCTGAAAAGCATCAACCCTACGAAATGATGATGTGGTTTATCTGGCATACCTACTATTCCCATCACTTGTCAGTGCTCCTTTTATTGGCATTACCTGCTGTGAGAAGTCTCTCTACAACTGGCAGCTTGATTTTGGTCAGAGGAAAATAATCATAATCTGGTAGGAGTGAATCAGACTGCCAACTCCTGCCTTTCAAGTAATGAATTGAGTGCAGTGCAAAAAGGCAGATAATATTCAGCTCACACCTTTCTCAGATGTAACAAACACTCCATTTTGCCATAAACCATGTGGGTTCAGCCTGCTGCATTAAAAGCATGCATGTTTTGCCCTTCTTTGTGAAAAAAACAAAGTCTGCAAAACAGATAAGAAAAACAGATATCATCCTGGGAGGCTAAGAATTCCATAGAAATTATGTGTTGGGGCTGTTGGGCTACCACATACCTTTCCTAGCCAATGAGGCTACCTATTTTATATAGCTATTTTATGTTAAAAGAAAGCTACTTCTCCGTTCAGTAATTGTCCTACTGTGAAGACCATCTTTTATACATGCATTGTATAAGTAATGTGCACATCATTTATAATATTTTGTCCTAGAAGTCCTTTTCCCTGTGTATTTCTTTGTCCTTTATGTCCTTTCCCATTATGATTCAATGACATTGATTCTTAGGTATCACAGAGTGGTGTTTTATCAATCATTGTGGCATATCTGAGACATTTTTCCTAGGGGGGTGATAACCTGGTGCAGAGTTCTGCATTTATTTCCTTTCAAAAAGTTTGAACACATTGGGCCAAATGTCATTCTTGTGTATAAATCTGAACGAGCTTGTTTGCAGCTCTGCAGGCTCAGGAAACAGTGACACTAAACAGATATTCCAAAGGGCATAATTAGAGTTATCAGACATTTTAAAACTTAGCAATGATTACAGATGGGAGAAAGTGAAGGTCATTCCTTCTTGGATGTTTTTGTATTTGGGAAATAATACAGTCACAGCTTTCTGAAATGTTCTTCTCTTCTTAGTTTTGTAAACTTAGATTCAAGCAAGGTACCAAAAATGGAGTCTTCTGAAGTCTCCCTTCACTTTTCATATTCTTCAAAACACCTAGATAAAGGTACCTTATTTGCAAACAGAACTCTAAGCAGGGACCGTCACTGAAGCGATTGTTGAAATTCATCATTAACCCAGCATTTTTCATAATTCTTTATTCTTATCAGCTATATGCCAGCACCAGTATAAAGCCATTTAATCAGCACATTTATATAAAGAAATTCCTCATTTCAATATTATTTTGAAGTTACCAGAGAACAAGATGGAAGGAATTGGCTGGATATTGCATATCTATTTTTAATTAACCCACTGCAGAGGTTATTTAAACTGAGTAAGCCTTTCTTCCTATATATTGTTGAGCTTAGAGAAACAAGAAGCACTCTTTGCTGCCTCTGCAGAATTAGTCCATTAGCAAGCATTATTTCTTCAGATTGTGCCAACCTCACTGGTGCTATTGGTCAAAAATGCCCTTTCACCATATGTCTACACTGCTGTTTATAAAGGCAAATATTTTCATATCAGCTCCATTCAGATAAAAGAAAATAGGTTACAAATTACTATCTCATAAGTGGATATTGTGCCTTCTTTTATGTTGACTTATCTGTGTCTGTGTAAAAAAAGAGTCTGTAAAATACTACCTTTTAGCTTCTAAGATGCAGTAAGTCCTCATAGTCACTCTATACTGTAGTAAGCAAAAGCAGAATGCATAACTCAATTTTACATAAAATATTTATCATATTTCAAAATACCTTATTTATCAGACCTCAGACATATGTCCTCAATTGTATTCTCCTGGATAAACTTTCTTTTCAGACTTCATCTCTGGCATTATCGCAAAATACTGTGCACATAATTACCTGTTCATTAGTTGTCCTATCACTTCCTTTTGCCATTCTATCTTTTAGCAGCCTCAAAATCCCTGAGCAGGCACATAAACAGCAACTAGCATGTGAAACATTCATAGAACTTTAATTGTGCCTTTCAAACACCTAATCACACTTCTATGCCAAGGTACATTTTGAAAATTCATCTCCCTTTTTCCACATTCATACTGGCTCAAGTTCATTAATGATGCTACTGAGACACAGAAGGCTTTATTTGAACTGTAACCATTAAACACACTGGCATAGGAATTATGTTGATTGCATATGCTCAGCAAGAACTCCTATAGGAACTCAGTAAAATTGCTTGTATTTGCTTACATATAGGAGAGATGATAGCTCATAAGATTGTTGTAAAATATTTAGTAGGTGACTTTTAAAAGAAATATGATTATACTCTTAAAATATATTATAACAGCAGATAAAATGATTGGTATCTATAATGGTAAGTAGCTCACCATGCAACTCCTAATCCTCACAAATTAGGTATTTTTAAATCTCTTATTTTAGCTGTCTTTTTCCTTTAATTAAATTAATTTCAAAGAAGATGGTACTTGAATTGTAAAGATAAGAACACAGACAGAATAACCATGAGTTATGCTGGTTTTATTACAACATGGAATACAGAGGCTGTTGACTATCTCGGAAAAAAAAGTCTGACTTGCAACTTATTTTCTCAGCACCATTTATAAGCATCAGTGCCTTTTTATGTTTTTCACTTCTGTGTGTCAACAGACACTACTAACCCATTGAGAAGATTTTTATGCAGGTTTCTTTTTTCAGCCTACATGATTGTGCATTTGTCTGTATCCACTACATATTTAATACATCTGCAGAAAAAGACTAAAAAAAAAAAAAAAAAAAAAAAAAAGAAAAACCAAAAAACCAAAACTGTTTTAAAAGCAAAGCTAGGGAAAAATCAAAGAGCATATAAGTAAGCAAAATTCAGAATTCAAATAAAATAGAAGGGATTTTGAAGTCAGGCAGGGAGTTGTTTATTTTGGAAATGTCTGGATAAAATTTGTTCTTCCTTAATCTTCTTTTTCTGAGAGATGAAGAATTTTACAGCAGTGAAAAAAACCCAAACAATAGGGAACATAATAACCAGACAGATGAAGGAACCTTGTTTGGAAAATACTTATTCAAGTGTTAAAGATGGCAATGCTATAGGCAATTAAAGTAGAATTTCATAATTCTCACTAGATCTTACTAGATTTTGTTTCCAGCACCAAGAATACCATATATAATCTGATTTTAATTTGTAAAAGCTATTCTACATAACCTCAAAGAATTCCCCTTGTGCAAGAATTTCTTCTAGTATACAATTGGCACTTGCAATAAACACGTGGAACTATTTGTTGCCTTTTCATCCTCTACTTGTCAGGCTGCCCAGAGAAGTTGTGGATGCACCATCACTAGAATTGTTCAAGGTCAGGGCAGATAAGGCTTTGAGCAACCTGATCCAGTAGAAGATGTCCCTGTTCACAGCAGAAGGAATTGGTCTGAGTGATCTGTGAAAATCCCTTCAAACCCAAACCAGTCTGTAAGTCTATTTATGTTTATCTGTGGCTCCTTTTAGCTATTTGTGGAAAAAGATGTATGGCACTCAGAGTTTCTAGCCAACAGACACAAACTTCCTGTTCAGTATTGACATCTCATGGCAGTGCCCTAATTTACCATAGATGATTCTTAGCTGCTATTACAATTTTTGTAAATAATCATGATACCTGCACAGTTCATAAAACCACTATAATATTTTGTGCAATGAAATGACAAAGACTAAGCAGCAGTAGCATAAAACTCAGCTTTTCTCATTCTGCATAAGAGAACTGGCTTTTGTCTCTGCTTTTAAAAACTTGAATATTTTGTCATGTATTATTGCCCACCAGTATTTTACAATGTTACTTCTCCTCCATGTCTAATTCTAAAACTAATGTTGAACAAAAATTATCACTCAGAAATATATTTATTCCTTGATGTGGCCACAAGGATTTAAAATTTGCAGTAAAATTGATTTTGTGTGCTATTTTTTTGGCCCTGTTATCACCTCCATATAATTTTATAATTATGGCACTCCCTCAACAAACTCTTATTAGTCCTTGTTCTTGTAGGTTGCTGTAGATGTCTGTTTTTATGGTCATTCTTACTTGGAGATTTGCCCACAATGAACATCTTTAGCTGTTTGTTAGTTAGGGCATTTTCCGTGTCAAACTCCATAGTTCTGAGTCTGTAACACATGCCAGTTTGGGAAGGTCCTAAATGATATTTCAGTTTGACTACCTTTATTCATATTTCTGAAATGTCAATTTCTTAATTCCCAAGCATTTCTTTCAAGCTAAAACAACCGAGAAGAACAAAAAACAAACAAAAAAACCAACAAAAACCAATAACAAAAAATTAAAAACAAAACCCAAAACAAGCAAACAAAAAACCAGATCTAATTAAACAAATTATGTAAGTTTAAATAAAAATGGAAGATAAGGTTCTTAATTTTGGCCAGTATGTTGCCTTTATATAAAACCAGCTTTAGCTGTGAGGTGTTATTTTTGGTAAAACAGTAACAAATTTCTCCACATTTACCATTGTAGAAGCAGTATCTTTTATAGTAGTTTTGTGAGTAGCTGAAGTGAAATGCCATTGAACTTCCTTTGAGAAAAGTTTCCAGAGAATGCAACTTACTTTTGAGAAATCTTGAAATACCAAGTGTCAGATAATCAATGCTACATTGGAAAGAGATTCATCAGGGAGATAACATGGCCTAACAAACTGAAGGCTTTATAAATCAATGCAAGAATCCTGCAGTAGACCTGGTACTGCAAAGGAAATGAACAGTTCACCAAATAATGATGTACAAGACTCTGCAAGGGACACACTGAGCTAGCAGACAGGTACACTGCCTGAACCAGGTGAGCCCAATAGTATTTCCGAGGAGGACAGAGAAATGTCAGGTTAAAGTAGGAAATGCTGTGCCAAGAGTTCAATGACTTCACTCAGAAACAGCAAGCACAGAGACAAAAGCTTCTGTCTCTCCAAGCAAGTGAGAAGATAAGGATGCATATCACCATCTGGAATAGAGGAAAAGGGCATCCCCACCATGGAGGGCTGACCTTGGTTGAACACCAGGTACCCACCAAGCCACTTTATCACTTTCATTCATCAAGTGAATAGGGGGAGAAAATTACAGCAAAAACCACATGGGGGTTGTAGTCATGCAACCTGTTCTCTCTGCCAGCTCCTTCCCCATCACTGTCTTTCCTTTCTCTGTGGGATATCTAGAGGGCCGAGGACATGTTTTGAGTAATCCAGATATTTTGGGTTTTGAGACAATGCAGCTGTGTTCAATTGTGAAATAAGGCCTTGAGTCTAAGTTATAAAAGGATAGAAAAGAGGAACTTGCAGTTGGGAAACATGCTTGAGCAAGCATAAATAAAAGAATAAAGAAGTGTCTACGTGACCCAAAAGCTGTACAGAAGAGAGAATGTAGGAGGAGAAGAAGTGCCCGTGAACAGGACAGTTTAACCAATAATATAATAAAGAACGGCACATGAACAATAGATACTAACCAATAAGCACTTGATGTAGACGTGATGCAGAAGCTAAAAATATATGACAGCAAAGACTGTAAGCATTAAACAACATTAGCCTTGATCATATCACTGTGCTGTGTTTGATATCCCACTAATTCCACATTTCTCCAATGTGGGCTCCCTCCCACAGGAAACAGTGCACTATGAACTTCTACAACACAAGTCCTTCCCACAGGCTATAGTTCTTAATCAGCTGCTCCAGCATAGGTCTCTTCCACAAGGTTGCAGTCCTCCAGGAACAGACAACTCTAGCATGAATTCCTGGACCCTCACAGGGACACAAGTCTTGTCAGAAAGCCTGCTCCAGTGTGAGATTCTCTCTCCATGGGGCCACAGGGCCAGGCTTCAGTGCAGGCTTCCCACTGGGTCACAACCTCCTTTAGGCATTCACCTTCTCCAATATGGGGTCCTCCACAGGCTAGAGATGGATCTCTGCTCCACCATGGACCTCCATTGGCTCACCATGGATTTGCCATGCATCACAGGCAGATGGGAAAACCACTCTAGTACCTGGAGCAGCTCTTCCCCTTCTTTTTACTCTGACCGTGGTATCCTCTGGGCTGTTTCTCTCACGTGTTCTTGTTCCTCTCTCCTAGCCGTTGTTGCACTAGCTTTTTATTTTTCCTCTTAAATACATTTATTCCAGAGGTGCTTTCAAAGTCATGGCCTGTGGCAGGTCAATGAGAGCTGACATTGGCTCTATCAGTCACAAGGGAGCAAAAGCCACCTCTATAGCCTCCTACTACAAAAACCTTGCCAGAGAAGCCCAATACACTCATCTAGCTTGCAACTACATCCAAATTAAAAAAAAAGAAAACAATTTTTTAAAGAAAGAACTTTGCTGCCACTGTTATGGCCGTGTAGTAAGATACACACTCAAGCTGACAGCTAAATCTAAGACATTCTGAATCAGCTTTTCCATTTTCTGAATTGAATTCTGTAATGAAAATAAGTAGATAGTTTCTTTAAAAGTATTCATTATTTTCACACAGCTCTGTTTAACTTAATAAGAACAGTATTTGCTTGACATAGGATAAAGCATTATGTCTCCCTCGTGTGTAGATAATAAATACTGAACTGCTCCGCTAAGACTTTACACACCATCTCAGCTACTTGTCTAACTTATGTTCAATTTATAAAGTATCACAAAATACTAATTCCACATCTATATCACCATATAGGACATAAAATAATTTTCTATTACCTGGCAAAAAATTTAGCATCCTTCTTGTGCAAGGTACTCTCTCCTGTACTAGACTTCTTTAAGAGAAACCTTTAGAAGAAATTAAATAAAATTTATTACTTGTGATTCCACAGAGAGATTAAAACCTATGCAAAGAGGTGAGAAAAAGGAGAGGAGAGCGAGACAGATTTACATATTTTTAAATTTAAAAGGTGCAACAGAGAAGGTTAAGAACAGAGATAACAAATCTGAGAAAACAGATTCTATAAACCCCTCCATCACATCATTTCTGCATAATTTTGGGCAAGTCCCATGTCTTCTGTATACCTCAAATTCCCAAGTGCAATAACACAACTCTTGCAGCATGTTGTTCAGAAACTGAGAAAAAAGTAGGAATACATATAAGCCAGATAGTTGGATTTGCAAGGATGGATAGAGATTTAATTTGAATGAGTTTAATGAAGTGTTACATTCAGAGGTGTTTGCAAATAAAATTAGCCTAAATTAAATTAGAACCTGTAGCAAGTAGATGTGGTTTGTCATTAATAACTATACTTTTAATATATGCAAGTGAGCTTGAACTCTCAGAAACCATGAGCAGGAGATGCTGTATGAAATTTCTGAATCCATGTCCAAGTAACTTCAGGTGAGATGGAAAAGCGAAGAGGAAAAACTCCATTATTTTTTTAAATCATAGTTGCAGCTTTATTATAAGGTTAATATTTAATGAGGACTTAAAATAACATCAAGAATATGGAAACATCTAGTGTTTCCATATTGTATGCATTCAGAAGAGAGAATTTGGTTTAACAACCATAATGATTCATGAATGAATCTTTCTCCTTCTCCTGTTACTATAATTTCTTCAGAGGGTTATAACACGTGTTGGACTTTTCCTCGGCAATAAACGTTTTCTGAGGAAACCTGGAGTTACAGTGGATTGCCAATACCAAAATAAGCTCAGTTGTCTAGCCCTTTTGGCCTCATTAAATTATCTAAAGTATCTGGATTGATCTCTTTGTTAAAAAAAGACTATGACATTCTCTGGAATCTGTTCCCTACAGCAAACTCTTGGCTGTATCTCAAAGTCCTTTCTCCTCTCACCCTCCCTTGACTTGGAGGCCTCTTTTTCATTAGATTCAGTTGGGAAACTACTATGATACATTTATTTATTCAATAATCTGTACTGGCACATGATTACAGGTGTAGTTCAATCCTTGTGCAAAAGATTCAAAACTTACATCTTCAGAGCTTGCAACTTTGTCAATACTAGATAAATTATATTAACTATTTCTAGGAGAGTAAATATTTAATGAGGAAAAGGAAAGGTAAAGGGTGTTATATCTAAAACTTTCATCAATCTAGAGGCTATTTTCTAAAAGGATCATTTTTGACCTATGGAAAAATTATTTCTTCCCATACTTAGACACATCAAAAGCATGAATTCTAAATATAAGATGGTAATGACTTCCATAATTAAAAAAAAAAAATTCCAGTTCAAATGGAGCCACTGTTCTCATCTTGCAAAAACACTTCATAAGATGTCTTAATATGCACCAACTTTTGAATTATTTTTATTACTGCTTATATTTTTAATTCCTGTTCCTGAATTGAGAATTCAGTTTAAATAAAAAGAGAAAACTTTACAATAAGAACATGTCCCATCAAAGAAATATATAGATACTTTCTCAGCAAAATGTATGCTTTCACATTATTGGTTCTAAATGTACATTTTCATTTTTATGTAAACTAAATCCAGTTTTAGTACATCATAGAGTAGCTAATAAATATTTTTAGAGTACTAATTAAATGCATGGATTTCTTTTATTGGATCTGTATCTACAGAAATATTGTACAACAGATCAAAAAATAATCAACAATATTATAGCTATAAATTAAGTTCTGCAGGGATAGCAGCTGGGTTATTTCGTGCATACAGGGTGAAAAGACCACCTGGTAGGAAATGAACACATTTTTAAATACCTAACACACTTCAGAATTAGCAGCACTGTGTTCCCCTTGGCCTTTTCTCTATAATTTCCTTATATAGACATAAATTGTCAGGGCAGGAACCTTTGTGTTCACTGAGAAGTTTTATCATACTTCAAAATTAGTATGTTCACTATTTCTTTGTTAAAACTTTGCTTAAATAGACATTATGATGTGGTGTTCTCAGATGAAAGAAAGTCTGCCCTCAGGGATATCATGAAGACTGCTACAGAATAAGGGTTAAGAGCTAGTGACTCTAAAGAGTAGCTTCTCAGATTCAAACTCATGAACAATGACTTTTTTTTTTTCAGGGTTGTCTTCATCACAGTTGGTTTACAGATGCCCCACTCTGTTCCCCATACAACACACCAATGTCAACACACTTGCAAAATAAGACAGGTCTTCTGTAACTCGCAGCTCAAAGCTTTTTTAGTCATCTCCGCTCCATTCTGAAACTAAGCTAAAGTAGTCTCTTCTTTACTGGTCTGCACCTAGATTTCCTTTTTTCATTGTATTTTACATAAAACTCATGCATTTAACTTACCTCCTGAATCTCTGAAGCTTTGTGCAGTTGTTATCTGGCCCTGTTCATCCTGAAGCCTAGTTGTAAATAATTTCATAAGAGAGTGCAATGGAGAGCCTGATGAAAAAGGCTAAAACATAACTAGCTTTGTCACGAACACATTTTGATGTAAAGAGCCTGTAAAGAACACCTGATTCAGGAGTAACTACATGTAATCTAGTGATCTCAAGGTGTCAAACTGAGGAATAATATAAACGTCAGCTTTCCACTGTTGTCACAAAAGAGCCTCATGGACAGATCTTAGAGTTTCTAACATTGTGATAAAGCAGAGAACAACTTGAGAGCCTTCTTTTTCAATTAAATGTGCATAAATACCAAAAACATCCTTGGTATAATCACAGGTCCATCAGGTTCCTTAAAGATGGTTCCCTATTTCAAGTTGCCCAACAGCATGGTGGAGTTAGTGTCTCTGGAAGTGTTCAAGAAACATCTGGATGTGGCACTTTGGGATATGGTTTAGGGGTGATTGTGGTGGTGGTAAGTTGATGGTTGGACTAGATGATCTTGGTGAATCTGTGATCCTATGATTTAATACTAAGTATCTGAATAGAACACAATGAAATCAAAGAAAACTCTTTACAGAAAGGCACCCCAGTAAGGTTTTCCCTAGGGTAATATGTTCCACTGCAAAGGAAATTACAGAAATTTGTAGCTTTCAGGATATAAAAATCAAGAATGGTTTTCCCTTAGGACAGATGCGGGAAATAACAATTCATTTAGAAAGGAATTTAAAGAAACAACAATAAAAAAAGCAACCTTTTTTTTCAGCTGGATTTTTAAAAATAAAGAAAAAGAAAGCTTAATAACCTAATTTTCAGTCTTAGACATCTACATTAGTATTTTAATTCTGTAATGGGATATGTACTCACAATGGGGTCTTAATTACATGTATCACTTGCTCTTAATTCCCTTTCATTTTACCCTGCACTTTAAAGAGAGTTAAAGGCTATTACAGAATTCCAGGGAACTGGAGATAATTCAATAAATGGCAGTAAATTGGATTTTTACCTCTACAAAGCTGAGCTTAATCCAGCTTCATAACAATTACTGTAAGACACTCAGTGTGAAGTAAGAAAATATATCTGTCCAGCTCCTCAGAGAAATCATTTTTTAAAGTTAACAGCCTAGATGGCAGGCGCAACAGGAAAGCTGGGGCCTTAACTGGCTTATCAATTCAACAATATCTTCAGCATTGTGGTTTACATACACAGCTAGTGAGCAGAAACAAGCTTGCTCTGTACTCATGTAATGTTTGCACTCTGCAGAATCAGAGAAGCTTTAGCCTCAAGTACTGCCTATTTTTATTTCTGTAAATGCTAAAGTGTTGAAAAGGTAGAGACAGAGTGGGAAAAGAAAATTGCTCCTCTTTTTCTACTTGTGTTAATATTTGTGTCTACAGCCAGAGTGAAGGTCAGCATACTAACAGGAGAGATTTTGTTTGGGGAATCCAGACACACTACAGTCTGAGAATGAAAACATATCCGAATGTTAGGGTGACAATGTGCATGAGGTAAAAGCACTGCATTATTCTCAACGGTATGTGCAATTTACTTTCAAAATAGATACAGCAAAGAGTGGTATTTAATTTCCACAGAAAAGAATACAAATACTAAACTGTATAACTGGGAAAGTAACTAAAGGAAAAGAAACAGTAGTGACAAACATCAGCACAGAATTTTTCTTTGTGAGAAGTACTAAATCACCTGAGGCCTTTTTGGGAACCTGACCATTGAAATTGAAAATATTGCTTGAAATACATCAGTTGTGGTTTTACAGGGAACATACTGCACTTAGTCAACAGGTGCAATGCCCGATTATCATAATCATATTAAGCATTACTACCTGTGTGTTTTTGTAACTCTGCTACTCCATTTGGAAGTATGTGAGTACCTTGACTTCATTAGTACTTAGATAGAAGACCACTACATGGGTGGTTTCAGTAAAAGTAAGGAAGCACTGGAAATCTACTGCCATTTTTTTCTCCATTGTCTCCTTTGTCCTTTTATGAATACCTTAAAATCTAGATGAGTTGGAAAAACAAGACTCTTAGAACTTGTCAAAATGAATCATGTGAAGTTAGAAAAGTAAGCCCAAATTTTCTTTTTAAACTACATTTCAAGTCAATTCATTTTACTTAGCAAAGTTCCAGTAGTACTTTCACTTAGATAAGCTACTCTTTGTTTTTTGGTCTAAGGCAGAGCTCATAGCAATGACCAGAGATGAAGAAATACATACATACAGAAGCCATTGTTTCGATGACCTGTAAATAAAGTAGATATATTGTTGCCTAATCTGATCAATATAAAATCTCACCTAGAACTCTCTTACTTGGGAAATCATAATAAAATTTTGAAATTCATAGGAGCTGGTTTACCTTTGGCAGCAGAGGGCTGCAAGAGTGTGTGAGAAGAGGACAGGCATTGTGCTCTACCAGATATTACCAGTTTCACAAGACGACACAGCCAAGGCCAGTTATGAAGCTGGTGGCACCTCTGGGAAAACACAACAAAGGTCAAAAAAATGCCAGAGAGCAGAGCGAGGGGGGAAAAGTGTATGAGAAACAACCCAGAAAAGACCAAGGTTGAAGAGGGGGAAGAAGGTACGCAAACACTTCAGGTTTACCTTGAAGGGCTGTACCCCATGAAAGCCAATAAGAGGGCAGGGGAACAGTATGAGAAGTAAAGAGTAACGGAGAGGAACTACTAAAGACTAAACACAATTCCCCATTCACAAGTCCTATGCTATAGATTACTGTCCTCTTCTTGACCTACCAGCTATTTCACCTCAATTTCTACCCCTGTCCTGTCGAGGAGAGAGAGAGAGAGAGAGAGAGAGAGAGAGAGAGAGAGAGAGAGAGAGACAAAAAGGCTGAGTGATCAGCTCACAGCTGGCCAAAGTCAACCCTCCAAAGCCTTAAAACTTTCACTTCAAAATCATTAGTGATTCAAAGATTTTCTTTATATTAAATTACATTTTTATTAACTAAAACTTCCATTATGCAGACAGAATTTACACTCTGAATGCCATTTTTATTCATGGAATACCACACTAATCTATGAACCACTCTGTTTCATGTTCAGATTGTTAACAATGTCTTGAATACTTTTCCTTCTACATTTTTGAGGCCACAGTTGCACTTTCAGTAAGACAAAAGCTTCTCACAGTTGCTTTTCATTTTAATCTCCAAATATGGTCTAGTTAAGTAAATAGATATTAACTCAGACCAGAAGTGTAAAAGACTAAGATATCTGCTGACTTAAATGTGAACAAAAGCCACACATTTCTGCAAGTAAATTTATCATAAGTACTTGTGCAGAAAATCTTTATACTTTGAGAAAAGCTATTATTGTACATTGACAATTTAGGCTAATTTTCAAAAAACATAACTTAAAATTACCAGGAATTCAAGGAGGAAAGCATTACTTACCTCTTCTTCTTGGTTAAAAAGCAAAGAGGGCTTCCACATGGCTTAATGTACAGGCTACCTACGTAATTGTCTTGGAGTCATCATAACTATACACAAATTGTAGTTTTGGAAAGAAACATTTCAGAGGGTAGGGGAGAAAAAAGTAACAACACCAAAACAACTGAAAAAATATCCACTAAGATGGTTAGAAGGCAGTGTTCTCCAGTAACACAGGCAAAGTAACTGATAGTACTGGATGTAGCTTGACTATTTGGATTATGTTGAGTTATTGAACTGCGAGAGCTGATGTTTGATAGGTGACATGTAGTGAGTCAAGGAACTGATGGTTACCTCTGAAATACTTCTCACTGGACATGAGAAATGATACTACACTTTTGATTTAGCAAAAATTTTTCATTTTATTCGTTTTCAGTCACAATCCCTTCTCCAAATACAGTTTTCTTCATTCCTATGCAGTCTATGAAGGGAAAATTCAAAGAAGCAGCCTGCAGGATTTCCCAATTTATGGATGACATTTAAGTTAAGTTCATGTTTGTCAAGAAAAGGCATAACTATTTTGTTCTTAAGTCTTAATGCGAAACAAGTATTTGAAAGGTTATCACTAACTAAATGCTTTATATAGCACATCCCAGACAAGGTCTCTTTAAATGTTTGAAATACCCTAGAAGTCTTGTGGGTTTTTTGTAAGTATGGTATTTCTAGAGACAAGTTATTTTTTATTACCCTGGGGATGTAATTTCTCTCAAGAATCCTGAGGAATACACTGAAGAATGTAGTCAAAGGTAAGAAATATTCCTATATTTAATGGAATATTCCTTAAAGAAACTCTTGTGGAGCACTGTCTGTACATTAGTTCTCCACATTTCCAAATTGCTCAAGGAAGTTGACAAACAATGGGGATATACAAAAATACCAAAAACATCTATGCCTCCTGCATCTTTTGTCCCAACAGTTCCCTGTCTTTGATGAAATTGAGAAACCTTCAGAATCAAGCTTCTTTGCACTCTTAATTCCCCCCTCTTCCCCTCACAAATTGATTTATGGACCTTTAACTATGCTATCTATATGTTTGGGGGGAAAAAAAAAGTAACAGAGAGAAACTTACATGAATCTGTCATGACAAATCCTAGAGAGTAAAAATAAATTGTTTCATTGTAATGATAAACTCCTCTTGTATGTAATTTAGTAAAAGCCAGTTATCATCAAAATTCTGAATTTATAGTGTTCGATAAAATGCTACTATCTGAAAAGCATTAATCAACATCACAAACTTAATGTGCATTGTCAAACTTCTCATTCTGTTCTGCCAAAGAAGAACATTTTTGACAAGTAGATTGATTGGTGAGATAACAGTATTTTACTGAGGGGAGAGTGTACAAGAACCTCAAAAAGAGATGTTAGCAGTAATTCTATTAGCTCATATAGAATCTGTGTATAATACTATTGTTTTGCAAAATGCATCTTAATAAGACTGATAAATTATTATGTGGTTATAAGAAATTCTATTTCAATTTAATCTCATTTTCTTTGTAAAATAATTGATGAAGAGTGAAAGTGTATAAGTGATGTGAAAGATGCCCATTAGACCTGAATAATAAACAACTACAGAGTGCTTTGCTAGCTCAAGTGGTATAAAAAGGGTATTTTGAATTCTAGCTTTCAAACTTTAGTAAATGCAATGAAAAATAATATACTTACTTATACTTTGTTAAGTGTAACAGATACTGCAGAATTAATAGAGAAAACAGCTCCTTTTACAAAGAAAGCTTAACTGGCAGCCCCCTTTCTTCCCCAGAAAACAAACCACTATTATGTCTTGTTTTCCCTAAATTTCAGATATTCTAGATATTGCAACCAGGTTGTTTTTGTGAAAGTGGATGGAAGGAAAGAAAAGGAATTTTAACACAAGAGCCTTATAAACAAGACCACACATTTGTCCCCTCAGTGTCAGTGCTGTTTGGAACAGACCTACCCACAAGCATCTTCCAAAACTGAGGGATTTAATAACTAGCATAGATTTTGGTGACCATAGATTTGACATGTTTGTGCCAAGCACTTACGTCTGTGTATCTGTTGTCTGGCAAGCATGGGAATATATGTCACTGAAGTATGTTATATTCCGTTCATCCTGATCCAAAGGGCAGTACAAGGTAAAACTGTCTTCACTTATTCCATTGAAGTAGTCCAAGTATCTCCCGAAGTCAAATGAACAGCCCTTCTGGATCAGACCAAGGGATTTATCTAGCCTTTTCTGTATTCAGTAGTTAGCCTTAAACAGGTATCTAGGGAAAAGTAAGAACAAAGCAAAACAATGTAATGCTTTAACCCAGTATTTCTTCTTGTTCTCTGACTGGCTGTTCAAATTTCCCAGGCATTTTGCAGTTTACTTACTAACTCACAATGATATCTCATTCCATGTGTTTTTACAATCACCTCTTTGAGCCCACATAAAATTCCATCTGACATCTTTTGGAAAGGCATTGAAGTGGTAAACAATCACTGTGGGAAGTCCTACAACACTTTTCAGATATCATCTCCTAGTGACAGGGACCAGCAGAGTCTCTCTCTCTCTGAAGACGGAATTCTTTCTCTAAGAGTGTTTTACTTCATATAAATCTACATTAATTTTAATCTGCTATTTTATTGCCCATTCATGATGTTTACTAATGTCTTTCTGTAATTCAATCTTCATTTTGAATAAAGTTTACTGATAGCCTACTTTTCCAGGTGATCTATGAACACACAGAGCCCTCCTACTGCCGGTGACTTGTAACCAATTCAAAAAATGCATTATTTGCTTATTTCTGTTCCACATCTTTCAATTATTTTTTTTCAATTCATTCCCTCTTATTCCATGACCACTTAAATGTCTTGCAAGCTTTAGACGATGAATTTGGTCAAAATCTTTTGGAAACCCAAGACTATATTATTGAGGCAATCCCCAGCCACTAGCTTGTTGACTTTCAGTAAGAATTACTAAAGGCTGAAAAGGACTTCACTTTTCAGAAATCATCCTCCAATTAGCTTATGTTTACCAAAATATCCACTAGTTGTCTTCTACTATAGATTTCTAACAACGACACTTAGAGGTCTGGAGTTGCCAAATTAGGACTATATATTTATTCCTCTCTAGACAACAGTTTTCAAAAGTGACTTGAACAACTAAGGATGCACACAGTTATTCATCCAAGTCATTTACTGCAAGAAGCAAACTCAGATGAACTACTCTATGTCAGCCTGTACTTGCATGTTCCATGTAATGCAAATCAGCCTCTACAATTAGCTCTCTGCCTAAACAAGAAATGTTCCTTCTTTCTTTAGTGGCCTGTTTAGAGAGATATGCAAATGTTAATGCTTTTGCTTCTATCTTACATAGGATGAACAAAGTGAAATCTTAATGCTCAGTACTGTCAAAAACACAGCATTTTCAATATTTTACAGTTATCAAGTGTGTGATATGTCTTATGAATCATTCATTGACTTGGATTAGAATTCAAACCAGCAATAATTTGTGTTATTAATACTGTAACTCTAATAGCTGGAATAAGGCAACATGCTACTCATGTTAGCTGTCAGCAGCAGAATTTTCTACCTGGGAAAGAGTTGCCACTGCTGAAGTGCAAGAGTCACTGGGAGACATGATTGTAGGGAGGGAGGCTGATGTAGCCAGACTCCTTCATCAATGGAGTTGTTCTTCAGCAGCTATCAAAAATTCCTAACACTCATATACTTCTGCAATTTAAGTCACAGTGAAGAGATTTTCTATGTCTAGTCCTTCTGGAAGGAGAATCTGAAAATCAAACTCAGAAAAATGATTTTACACAATTAAATGAACCAGACACCTGCAGCAGTCCAAAATGCATACCACAACATCTGGTTTATGAAGTTAGCTTTTCATAAGAAAGTCCATATTATTTTATATTAGCCCCTGCCTAATAGCTTTTGCATTCATAATTAGAGTGACTGAGCTGACTCATGTAACCTTGTTAACCTGTAATATATTGTTTATATCCTCCGGTTCTCCAACAAGATCAGCAGAAATTCCCAGGAAGAGATCACAGTCCACCTCTAGCCCTCAACCTCTCCATCAAATTATAGAGATCTGCTGCTGATACTGGTTACCCAAAATTTACTCAAGAGGAACAGAAACATCTTTCATAGAAGATATTAGATAAGTACATGGCTATTAGGAGGCTTAGAATAGTAAAAAAAAAAAAAAAAAAAGAGAGTAAAGAACCCATTATGGCCAGTGAGAAATCTGTTGCCAATTATTGCAAATCTCATAGAACTGTGCATATTTTGAAATCTCCCACTCCTAAAACCAATGTGTGAGGACATTATCAGAAGAGAACAACACCTTAAGTTAACAAGGAGTGGATAATCCCAGAAAAATCTTCTCCCAAGTGTTTAAAATTGAATATTTTTAAACTGATCTTGGAAGGGAAGAATAGTTTGAATTATAATTTAGAAAAGCTGAGGGGGTTAAATTTTTTATATTTATATGCATTTTTAATCAATCTTTCATATAAATAAATTGAACCCTTTATTCTCCAGCAGTGTTTAAACTTATTTGCTCTTTCAATGGGAAAAAATCAAATATGTTCATTTCAGCTTTCTGTGGAAATCACTTCTCAAAGTTATCACTTTTTATTCTCTTTCAATGGAAAATATATCCCAGTATTTTTCTGAATAAGCAGAACTTCAAAATTTGGACATTCCAATAAGTGATAAATATGTTTTAGGACAATCATTTGCTTAGCTTCAATATGATAATTGTAAAAATACCTGTTGTGCAGGAGACATAGCTACATGGGTTATAAGGAACCCAAGTTTATGCATACACTCAGGGTTTGGGGCTTTTTGTTTTGGTGTTTTGTTTTGTTTGGGGTATTTTTTGTTGTTTTTTGTTTGTTTGTTCGTTTATTTTGTCATTGTTGTTGTTTTTAGTCTTCTGAGGTGCATCAAAAGATGCATGACCAGCAGGTTGAGGGAGGTGGTTCTGCAGCTCTACTCTACTCTTATGAGACTCCACCTGGAATGGCATGTCCAGCTCTGAGGCCCCCAACCTAAGGTGGTTATGGACCTGTTGGAACAAATCCAGAGGACAGCCATAAAGATGATTAGGGACTTGGAACACTTCTCCTGTGTAGACAGGCTGAGAGAGTTGGGGTTGTTCAGCCTTGAGTAGAAAAGGGTCCAGGGTGACCTTACAGCACATTCTTGTTCCTAAAGGGAGCTTATGAGAAGGTAGGACCAGGACTTTTTACAAGGCCAGGAAGGAAGTTTAGTAATGCCATTAAAGACAGTGGGTTTAAATTTAATATTAGGAAGAATATTTTACTGTGAGGGTGGTGAAGCACTGGAAATGGTTGCCCAGAGAACCAGGATAACCTGTTCCTGAAAGTATTTAAGGCCAGGTTGGATGAAGCTTTGTGCAGCTTGATCTAGTAAAAGGTGTCTCTGCTCATGGTAGGGAGGTTGGAACTTTAAAGCCCCTTCTAACCAAAATCATTCTACAATTCTGCAATATATAAACATACTGGAAAAATTATGGTGATGGCAGGAAATAAAGGAGTTATTGTTTTACTGTACAGCATTCTGGCTGAAACCCTCTAATAAGAAAATTTAGTGAACCATTTTGCCTGAGGCACTACATACATGTTATTACTCTGCACATTTTGTTTCATACAGTACCTTAGGAACTCACTAATAAAGAACGCATTATGCTTTTAAAAGAAGTTAGGAAGCACTGAGTATGTTCCACTAACTACAGAGTTAAAAGTAGCAGCAAAGATTTCCTTCTTCTATCTTATTTTAAAATAAGAACACTAAGTGGGCAGTAGGGAAGGAGTCTGCAATATCTTGAAAAGGGTAGAGCTACAAAATTTTGATGGCTCACAACTCACTAAATTACAGTATAGGGGGGAGAAAAAAGTAACCTTATGATTCAGACTGTAATTAGCAGCTTAGAAAATGCAGAAGAGAAAATTAGTCAAATATTACAGCCATTCAGGGCCTTGAAAATAAGGACAAGAAGTTTAAAATCAGTGCACTAAATTTACAGCAAGCCCACAATGAAGAGAATTTTTAAAAGGAGATAATTATAGAAAAGAAGGCATATATAAGTTAGAGATGAGAGACTTCACACTGTAAAAAATAATCTTCTTCCTAGAAATAATGCAGTGAGAAAATTCAGAAAATAAAGCAATCCTTTCACTGATCAACAGTTTTGTTTGTTGTTGGCTGGACTTCGCGAACGAAGATCTTGGGATAAGCCTGCACAATGGATTTTTTAGGTGAGGCACAGTGTGCGCGGAACTGGCCCCACTCCCTTTACTCCTGAGGTTCATCTTGCCACGGCCGAGCACGCTCGGATGGTGACAGCAAGTTCCCCCAGGATCGAACCGGCGTCCTCAGAGGAGGAGCCGGCTCCACAGGCGGGGGCCTACGCCACTTGGCCAACGCCCGCCACCTCTCAAGTGTAACATACAAACAGAAAAGCAAAGCAATAATGTCAGGCTGTTGAGCAATCCTGGGAGCCCACGTGGGTCAGAGCACCAGGGGAAGACCTCGCCTTATCCTGTCTGCCACCGAATGACACAAACGTGGCACTGCAGCCAGGCCTGCAACACAAGTTGGGGCAAGTAATTTGTTTACAGTCAGACAATAAAATCAGATTCAATAGTTTATCCAAAATCATTATTTCTGATAGTAATATCAGAATATCATTAGGCTGCACCAAAAGTATGCAGAGATTTATTTTTGAACAAAAACTATTGTTTTTATTAAGGAGTGTACCTGGTATTCTGCCCCAGTTTAAAATAAGGACCAAAAGGTAGATTATTGAATTTTGCAATTCAAGAGATGCGATCCCTCAGCTCTACATTGAATATGAGAAGATACACAGAAAGTTCATTTCATTCAAATCCCTAGCTCTGAGAGGAGCTAGGAAACCAAAGCCAGATCTGGATGCTTGCCTCATTTAAGAGTAGCTATGGTCTCTCATTGCAAGGCAGTAGCTCCCTCTAGGCCTTTCACAGCCAGGACTCAGAAAAGCCACACAGATAGAAAGAGGTTGCCAGCAAGAGAACTAATAAAACAGTGTCATGCAAGCTATCTCCCACTGCTTTCTAGGACAAACTTAGATTTTTCTTTATAACTAATCCAAACAGTACACTTCAGCATCTAAAAAAATCTTTACTCAGGCTCTCCACACTGTTGTTAATCTGTCCCAGTGGTCAACTGTAGATTTCCCGAAGCTTTACTCTCCAAGTTGTTTTGAGCAGGCATAAAATGCATGGATCATATCAAATGACACTTAACATACATACATAAATTCATACCAGCACTTCCAGGAACACAGAGTATTTAGAGAATAGGAAAAAACAAAACAAAACCAAAACCAACCAACCAAAAACAAACAAACAAATAAAAAAACCCCACACAACATTTTCCACACAGTCCTGACTTCTCTACACTTATTTTTTTCTCTGTCTCATGAATCATTTCCAGTGCTAGAATATGTACAGCAGGAATCTTTCCCAGGTTGGTTATGTGCTGCTTACCCTCTGCAACCAAAGTTAACTATCAGTGAATACAAAACCACCACAAAGTATGAATTTTTTTACTTTTTTCTTTTATGTGAAAGATCTCCAAGATATTGTGTGATATCCACTGAGCTAATATCAGCTGACAATACTCTTGTGTTGCATTCCCTATAATGACTGACTGCCTTTTCGGAGGCCAGGCATTTCTAAAAAATCTTAGTGGTTTTTCTGTATAGATTTTTCCGAACCTGACAAGGGTAACTTCACATGGCATCATTATATGAAAAAGAAGGAAGAAATAAGATTATTTAGGATACAGCATTGTGGGAGTTGAAAATAGCTTGGTTTCAAGAAGCCTGTCTGGAAAGTCAAAGAGGCCTTGGGAATGTGTATTGGGAGGATACCAAGGCTGATAAAACTCAATCAAGTCTGCAGACATCTGCTGCTTCAGTATCTCCAAGCTGCCTGCATTTGACAAGATTTGTGGGTTTCTGTGTACTCCCTAGGCCGAATGGACTTTTACCTTATCAATCCCTTTGTTTCTTCTGTCTCATGCTCATGAAATAGAAACTGACCTCAGATTCCTGAATGCCCCCATAGCAACCATAATGTAATCTCCTAGTTGTAATATCTCCTCCCATATTTAGCATAAAACCAGCCCCTAAGATGAATATTTATTCACTGAACCTATATGTTGTAACTTCAATAAACATCTCTGTTTGCACCCAAATCGGGATCGGAAACTGACCGCTACACAACATTAGACCTAAAAAATATTTCAGCAAACAGAAACTGAGATATACACAAACTGCTCCAATTTTCAGTGGGGATTTCTGAAGAAATATTCTATAATAAATCTAATTAGCTTCAAGGAAATGACAATAAGAGATCAGACGAGTAAGTAGGCTGGTTAAATCTACACTAGATTGAAAACTTCTCAACGGGAAAAAGACTAATGAAGAAAATTAGCAACTGTGATTTAGGTAACAAAATTCAAATTGTATTCTGGAATACAACTGTTAGGTTAATGATTTGTTGTGTAATGCATTCTGGGAACAAGAATTTCTGAATATAAAAGGCCTAACATTCAGCTCAAAGCTCTTGGAATTACACCAGAAACATTCTACTTTTCCCGTTCTGTTCTAGGGTTGTGAATTCAGCTGATCTTGGTTCCTGCATTTGCTTGTTAGTTGTACGCTGGTAATTATTCAATCCAAACTGAAGCCTGATATTTACAAAAAAATAACCTGAGGAACCTGGTGAGCTCCAATGTGATGTGATAGGAATTCTGGTAACCTCTTAAACTCTAATGGCTATGAACTATACGGATCAGGGTAAAATGCTAGTTAGATGACAGTCAGTTGGGGAAAGCATCTACAGAAAAGAGAGAAGGATATAAAAGGAAATAAAAAAATATCACCACTCCAAGTTTGCCTAAAGAAAAATCTGAAAATTACTATAAGACTAGTAACCAATAAAAATAGCAAAAATTGGAGATTTTTGTGGAGGTTAAAAAAGATTAACAAAACTTACTTCAAAATTTAAGAAAACTACAGTTGTTTCATTTAAAAAGTTATCATGAGAATTGCTCTATAGTTATTACTTTGGGAAAGACAACCATTACTGTGGGTCATACCATTCAATGAGAGTCCATTGTCATGCACTAAAATGCCATTGTTGTTTCTGATTTATCAAAATGCAAACCTGACCTTTCTTTTAAGTTTACAATTCATATGATCTTCAGTTCATGGTAGTTTAGTCCAAGCAATATCTGGGAAACAAACTATTCAGTTGCCTGGATCTGAATTTATAGTCAAGATCAGCTAGTTTCAAAGTGCTAAACACTGAAGTAGATTTATACTTACACCAGCATTAGTCAACTCAAACTATGTTTGAAAATGGTCTCTGTTTTTAGTTAGTGGTCTGCAAACCAAAATACTACATTATGAGTATTTTGCATGTTCTATACCTATCCCGTATCCAAATTTCCAAATAGATGTTGCACATAGAGGCAACAGAAGCTAAGCATAAGGTAGCACAGTAGCAAAAGACATGTCAAGGTGTGAGGAAAAGGGCCCAAAAATCCTACATGGTGATCCATATCTTCAGCTCCTGTACAGGTTACAACAGTAATAAATCAATTCTTGATACCTGAAAACAATCCAACATATATTTATTATACTAAAGTAAAAGACAGTCTAAAAAAGTACTTATGCCAGATTCTCTTTCAGGTGTAACCAAACAGTTAAGCAAGTTTGATTCACTAAATCAGATGTAACTGAACACCTGGAGTGGAAATTTCCACCCATTACCAGTGGCATAGAGCAGCGTAATGTATGAGCTTATCCTGAAGAATGTCTCTGTTTAGCACCACAGAAAAGAAAGCAGTTCATCAGGTACATAGAACAATGCATATAATACAATTTAGATTCTTTAAAACCTCTAAATAAATGTGCAATGACAATTCTAGAAGACCATGATGGGAACAACAAAACGAATTAAAAACTTTTTCAGGGTGAGAAACAGTTAATCTTTAATATATGTAAAGAACACATTTCCTCCTACCAAATGCTCCCGTATGAAGATAGGAAAAACTAAAGCCTCAAATGTAGACTTAATTTTTGATGATACAATATTTAATATCAGATACAGAGAATATTGAACCATGAAATATCCCATAAAGCCGTGTATGATCTCTGTAGAAATGTCAGTCAGCTGAATTCTGTGGAAGTTAAGAAATTTTCAAATGTGCTATTTGTCTTCAACCATTAAAAAACCTCTAAACCACTCAACCAAAATCCTGTCATGCTTGAATAACTCTAACAAGCATGATAATAGGTGTACAGTCTCTGAGGCTGTTTGGCAAACTACAAGATGCTTCAGTATTCTTTTCTCTGAATGCTAAATCTCAAGTAATGTGTTGTAGACCACTTATACCACACACAAAACAAATAAATCACAATTTAAGGGCCTGGTGTTTCCACACAAGTCCATTAACAAAGAATAGATGAGAAAAGAAGTGATGGACTCTTTACCTGGGGCGGGGGGAAAAGCAATTATGTGGGGACAAACAGCTGCATTAAAAATGGCATAAGATATGGACAACCCTTTGGTGCACCATTTTGCAATTTTAGAACATCATACGCAATGAACTAAGTATGCTTCACACTTACCTTCTCAAATTCTTTGGGGGTTTAATCATTACTTTATAAATATAGAACAGAGATATAATGAGGACAATATCACTCTGGGAGAGGGTCTCAAATTAAGAAATTTCAAAACATCGTGAAGGACCCAGAAACACAAATCTCACTGAAAGCAAGCTCCTTTCACTGACAATTCCTATACCAAGAGGTGTCTAGCTCACACATATTCTATTGACTTATTCTGGGCATGTCTTTTTGGATGCTGAAAGGTTTACAATAAAAGCAAGTTACTTTACCTTTGTGATTGCATGGTGTATTTAATTTTCAGATCCTACATTATTTATGATACTGGCCTGAATAAATCATATATGTCACAAAATACAATTCAAATGAATGGCTATCTTTTAGAGATTTGGTCAAATGCCCTAGGTCATTAACAGTGCAAATTAATTTTAAAAAGTTACTCAAATCTGCCTGCCATGAAAGATAAATCCTCACATCTAATAAACACTGGTGGTGTGGGTGAAGAGTGCTACAGAAGATGTACAATCAATTTAGATTCTGTGATTCTTCTGTTTATTGTTCCTCCTGCTATTATGTCGGCTGCTCTGCAATCACAGAAGTGAATCACATCTGTCAGTGCAAGAGAAGTCTGAGCAATCTTCTTGAAGCTTCTGCCTACGGCATTGCTTAACAGTTGTTTATGTATTTATACATACAATACCAAGATTAAAATTAGATTTTTGTCCTTTTCATATATTTCCTATTGCATGATTATTTTACTGTAACTACTTTCTCTCCCAGTCTATCAGCTTAGATTGTGAGGTGTTAGAGCAATCAGTTCTAGAAACCAGAAGTTTGCACTGTTTCTGCTAATAATGTATTTGTTTCTGTAAATGAGAAAATTAACATTTCAGTATGAAATCTGCTCTTTGACAAAGCCTGCTATCTGTTCTCTTGGTGATTTGTGTAGTCTGGGATCATTGATGCAGATTAAGTACAATTTTTGGAGAAGCCAGATGCAGATATATAGCCTTCCACAAATGAAGAAACACTTCACTACAAATGTTTAACATGAGACTGCCTTGTTCTTAGTCAGTTTTGCACATTAGTATTTGAATTTTGATATTTCACCCACTTAATTTTTTTTTTCTCTTTTAAACTGTGGGTGACACCAAATAAATACTTAATTGGGAATAATCACATTCTTGATAATAGGCTGTTGTCAAGACTTTCTAGTTTCTGGTAACTTATATCTCAATGTTTTCAGGTTTACATTAAAGCCTGTAAATAAAATCAGCAAAACAGGTGTCTGGCCTTGTTTAACCAAGAGTAGTTTGAGGTATCTATCACTGATTATTTTACACTATGCTTGATTTCCTACATTTAAATATTTTGGTTTTATATAAATATTTAG
>VXAU01002075.1:20124-122229 GCA_013399695.1 Formicarius rufipectus
CGGGGAGGGGGAAGGGGGGGAGGAAAGTGGGGGAGCGTCGGGAACAGAGTCCGTGTTTGGCCCGGAGATCGCCAAAAAAAAAAAAAAATAAAACAAACATGATAATAATAAAGGATAGTGGAAAAAACCCTGCTAAGGCTGCGCTCAGAGGCAGGCGGGACCTGAAGGGCGGCGGGCCGGGCCGGCCCCCTCTCCTTGCCAGGCACTGCCTCGGGAAAGTCCGCTCCGCGGCGGGGGCGGCCCCGGACAGGTCCGGTGTCACCCCCGGACCGAGGCAGGGGGTACACAGGGACCGCGCCCCGCAGCGCAGCCTTGCGGAGCTCCCGCACCCCACCGGCGAGGCTCGGGCGGCGAGCGGTGCCGGGGAAACGGGTCGACAAAATGTCTCGCCCCCGCCCCGCCTGTGCGTGTCCCCGCTAATTTTTGCTTCTGTCACGGTCTAGTCCGCAGCCTTTCTGAGCCGCGGAGCACGGAGGCGGTTCCGCGGTGCAGCGCGGAGCGGAGCCCCGCGGGCGCGGAGGGGAGCAGGCTCGGTGCGGGCGTCGGATAGGGGAGAAGAGCCAGGGCACGGCAACGTGTTATAAATTTATAAGCATTATACATATTTGATTTACACTACGTTCCGAAGTTGTGGGTTTTTTTCTTTTTCCTTTTTTTTTTTTTCCTGAGGATGCCCCAAACCCCCGTGTTCACATAGATTGAGCAATTCTCAACACACACTGTAATAATGAGCTTTAATTCTCTATCCAAGCAGAACTTGAGCAATAATAATAAGCACATCAGAACAATTTGTTTACTGTGGCATTGCACAGGCTGCAGGGTCCAAGACTAGCTACAATAAACGGTAAAAACCAAATGAAAAGCTCTAGAACAGGAAAAATATTGCGATAGAAACGTGGTTTTGGCTTTCAAGGAAAGAGGCACTTGACTAACATTTTAGCTGGGATATTTTGCCCTTGTCCAAGGTATGTGTTTTTAAATACTTTCTTTTTATGTCCCCCACACGCTTCTTTGCTTGTCTAACATTTCTCTTTTGCCCCCAGGATTGCGTTTAAACCTCGGTGCAGAAATGTAATTTTGTTCTTGTTTTGTATTGTTGGTTTTTTCTTTTTTCCTTTTTTTTTTTTTCTTCTTTTATCCTCTCGTCCTGTCGGCTCAGCCCTCTCGTAGTTTGATAGAATCTGAATAGCTCGATCTCTTCGAATAAAAAATACCTGAGTTATTATTGAAATGGCTTTTTGTGTGCTGGCATATAAAGTTGGGAGAGCTTCCCGGCTGTTGTGTGGCTGGAAGCCTGCGAGGCTCTTCAGCGACCTGGTAAATGGTCGCACCTACCCTTCTCCTGAGCATTTGCCCAGAGCGGGCTGAGCCGGCTGACACGGGCACTCCGGTCTGTGAACCCTGGATAGCTGGAAACTTGTTGTAACAAGAGGGATTAGTGTGCCGGGAGTGTGTGTTTGGGGGTTTTAATTTAAGATGCTGCAAGAAACTTCTGTGAATTGAAGCGTCCTAAAGACAGAAATTTAGCAGAAAGATAACATTTTCCCTCGTGAAGAATCCCACTGTAGCCGACTGTATAATAAGACTATTTTTTTCAACGCCGTAACCTTGTTTCTCATCCAGAAAGAAGGGGAAAAAATCAAGATTAAAAAAAATGCTTCTTGTTTTAAAAAAAGAAGCGTATTTCTATATACCTTAACTTTGTAGCTGGGCTCTGTCTCTCTCTCTCTTTATTTTTTTTTTCCCCTTTCCCTGAAGACTCCAAATGCTATTAATTTGTCGAAAACTTTATTCTGGGCTGTCTCGAATTATTTCCCTTCTCTATCCTTTAAAACATTTTCATAATAAGCGTGACTCCGGACAATGTTTGATTTGTTTTTCTCCCCTCATCCCGGTTTAGACTGAGACATTAGCTGAATTCCCTGGGGGTGATTGGATGCAATTCGCTGAAAGTCGACAGGCACGTCCTGGATGTTAGAAATTCACTTTTCCTCAACGTGACAAGGCTGAGTTCGATCTACAATTGTATTTGAAAGGGCAATGAGCGGAAAGATCTCCCATCATTAAAGCCTCCCTCTTCTTTAGCAAAATAACAAGATACTTCATTTGCACACAAACACTCAGGGAAAAAAAAAATCCCCAAACCCCAACCGACTCGCGATAACTCTTTGATAAAACGCTATCTCTGCATAATTTGGGAGGGGGGGGACGACATATCAAAAGGTATCGGAGGACCCCCAAAGCGCCCATGTGATCAAGTTGACTTTTTACTTTAAATCTTGAATAAGATGTGAGTTGTAACAAGGGGATTTGCACTTACTCCATGACCCTTGTAATTGGATTAAATATAGACTGAGACGTACAAAAACATACCAAGATTGACACCTGCCAACTGGACTTCCTTATGATTGATTGTGATGCTTCGTGCTGGCAACAATAATGAAATAAATTGTATGGATAAAACAGCACATTTGTCATTTCCGTGCCATAAGAGAGGAAGGCAGCGTGTTAGGCAAGCTGTTATCTGACAGGCACGAACAGCAGACACAACTAAAGAGCTAAACAAGGATTCCAGACATTGACAAGACAAATTATAACTTGTCACAACCTTTTTAAATTCAGAAGTTTTCAATTAACATATATATTGCTGTTACATATAAGATCGGGTGGACTTAAAACATAAACAGGCAGGGACGGAGGGCGGCGGAGCCGGCGGAGCCGGCGCTGCCCCGGCTGACGGCGTTCACCGGAGCCGCGGCCCCGGGAGCCGCCCCCCGCCCCCGCCCGCAGGCACGGCCCTACCGGGGCAGCGGGGCCGGCCGGGGGCACAATCCGGCGGGGGCCGCTCCCGGCCGCCTTTGTCCATGCCCCAACGCGGCCGGGGCCGAGGCGGGGTCCCCGGCTCAGGTAGCGCATCCCCTCGAGGTGTGTGACGAGCCACCGTCCTCTCGGCCCGGGAAGCAGTGCGCGGTGGGCAGCGGTGTGTCCTGTAGGGAATCGGTCGGGATTTACGACTCCCGGCGGGGATGGTCGGCAGGAGATGCATGCGGAGCAGGCGGCGGCCGCGCCCCTCCGCGCCCGGTCGCACCCGCGCAGCGCGGCCAGCGCCGGCTCCCAGCGCAGCATCCCCGCGAGCGGCCCGGGCCAGGCAGAGCTCTGAGCCTCCGCTGCCCGTCGGGTCTGCAGGGAATCCTTTCAGCAGCAGGGTGAAGGCAGCCCCCGCGGGACCACCAGAGGGAACGGGGCCGCGTCCCAACACCCGGCACCAGCTCCTCTCCCTCCCCGTCTCTCGGCTCCCCTCATCCACTCGTGACTCTCCATCAGGGCCGTGTGTCCCTGTGGGAAAAATAAAGACGAGATTCTGCCGTTCCTTGCGGGGTGGAATAGGTGTGTGGGCTGTGCGGAGGGACACAACACAGAGGTCACATCATGGCACAAGGACTTGGGTTCGGACTGGGCTTTCTAGGGTGCACAAAGAAGCAAAGGAGTGACCTGCCGGGAACGGTGGGGCAGTGTGGGGATGTGGGACATGTGGTTCCCGTCAGGTTGTCACTAGCTAAACTCTGCCCTTCCCGGGAAGAGGAAGGCTAGAGTAGGCTCACCAGAGCACGGACCCAAGCCTCCCGCTCCTGTCTCGAAGCCCCAAAATGCAAACGAAACTGCGGACCACTTTTCCCCAGGACGTGGTCTTTGCCGGAGGAGATGCTGGCCTAGCCCGGCCCGGCGAACATCTCACCAGAGCAGAAAGAAATCACGACTCTCGTTGAAAACTGTCGGGTCCCACTCGAGGGGAGACTCCAGCGCTTATACAAATATTTTTTTACCCCCTTTTCTTTTGTCTGAGCGGGTTTATGCTGGGCCCGAGGTGACCAGCGGTATAAGTGCAGGGGATGCAGCACCGCGGCTCTCCCGACCATCGTCAGGGACTAAGAAAAAGGACCCTTCCCACAAAACCCCAAGTCCCAACTTGGGAAAAAATAACTAATATTCCAAGGCGACCTTTCCATTTGCTGTAATTACTGGCAAACTCATTCCTCTAAATTAAATGCGGCAAGTGATTTGAATCCTTGTAAAGCAAAAACCAAGTTCCATCGAATTAGTTGTAGCCTGCCTGCTTTCCCCAGTGACTGCATCTATTAACATTATAATCTCAAACACCATTTTTTATGTAACACTATTGTTAGTAAATCAACTCCTCAGGTCCACAGAGACGCTGACCTCTGTCAATTCAGTGAAAGTGTAATTATCTCCCCGAATCTTGGACAGATTTAAGAGATTACATTTCAACTAAATCTATATCAATGCTAATTTTTTCCAGACTCCAGGTGCTAGGCACTCCGAAATGGTGTTTCTGCCCAGCAGAATGGGTTACAAAGAGGAGAGGGCTTGCTGTGTAGAGGGCCAAAAGAAATGAAGCCCCACATAAAATTACACCTATTTTTTGCTACAAAACCTGATTCTTGTATGGCAAAGTTAAACAAAGCAGCTATGCTAAATTAGCGTTAAATAAAGGCTAGTTTAATGCTCGGTTACAGTCAACTGGTGTATATTTGATGGCTAATTGTCTATCAAAATTAAAAAGAAAAGAACAAATGATTCGTTATAAGAAGGTGTTAAAAGCTTCGACAAAAGGACATTTCACAAATATAATATCTGTGGATGGCGAATTGTCCTTTTGAAGCTTTTTTAATGTACTAAAGGCCTGGGACTCCCTAGATATGAATAATGGGGAGAAACGCGCCCTTTTATTCCGAACGAGTCTCTTTTAAACTAGTCGCTCTAATAAACCGGCAAGGACAATATTCCGGGAGGAACGAGAACCGCGTTGCTGTGATTTCCGACGGCCACTTAAATAAATAATGCCCCGGCAGTAAAAAGGCATTTAAATGTTATTTGGTTTGCGCTTAAAGAGACCTAAGCGCCTTCCCGGCGGACAGCAGCTCCCACTAACAATTCAACCCTATCAGCAGGGAGAACCAAGTATTTGCAGGGCTGCAGGGATGGGGACGAGGACGGATCCTGCTTCGGGTGCCCCGCGGCCAGGCGAGGTGCGGGACCGCCCGCCTCGCATTTATTGCTTTATCAGAGTAATGGGTCAGGAAATATTCCACGGAGGCGGGGAAGAAGGGAGGGAAGCGAGACGGGTAGAGACGCAAAAATAAGAGGGAAAAGCGGTAAAGCCAACCAACCAAAAACCTCTTGTGCGAAGTTGATTCAAGAGGATGGCGGCGAAGCGGGCGCTGGGGCAGGGTCAGCCCCGCCGGCTCCGCGGGCGCGGAGCGCCGCGCAGCCACTCGGCGCGGGGAAAGGAGGGGGTCTGCGCCCCCGCGGAGGGCGTGTGGGAGAGATGTAAAAAAGCCGCGACTAAATCATGCAGCAAGAACGACAAACCGTCTGGAAAATGGACCCATGGAGCAGCAAGAATGTACTTTTTTATCTTTGACAACTTGTGTCCTAAAGAAACTATCTTGAAGATAATTGAAATGATTACAATTCATTGCTGCCTTACTTTGAGTAGGAAGAGTCAAATAATGAAATCTTAGTAATACAGCAAAAATTTAATTTACATTACACCACTGCTCGAGGTTTCCCTTTTTCTGTTTCTCTCTTCCCTTTTTTATGCCTAGCTTCCCCTAGAAATTCTGTGCTTGCACATAATTCTGCACTCTGTTGCGTTATTCATGTTTTCGAGGTTATTTCCCATCCCCTCCTGCCTTTCGTCCTCTAGTAATGATCTCTGAAACTCCTCACATGTAGGGTGCAGGACATCTTCTGGAAGGAGAGAGTACCCCAAAAGACAAAGAGGGATCCCCAAACTAAGTCCAGCAAGGCTGGGGTGGCTGCTGCAGCCTGAGAGGAGATTTTGGCTACATACCCCCTCCCACAACTGCCTTCAACGATGAGCAAGGGCTGGGCAGGCATGGCTCTACCCACCAGGGTCTGTCCCACCTGGGGCAAAGATTACAATTCATTTTTGGAAGTTGTTCTGGGACTCAGGCACTGGGGGGTTAAAAAATTATTATTTTAAAAATAATAATAATAATTATTATTATTGCTAATGTTATTATTGTTATTGTTACTACTACTTCTATGAGGATATCACTATTATTATTACTATTTTCACCAGAGAACTGTTTCCCAGAAGCTGTAGGGTGTCCCTAGTGATGTGAGGATTTGACTTAGGTGGTTTTTGCCAGAGCTGTAGGAGAGCAGCAGGGATCACCCACCCAGGGAAATATGATGGAACCAGGGTGATCTTCTGTCCCAAGGTCCCCCCAGTCCTCCCCTGGCTCTCCCCAGCCTCTCTCACAGTTATTTGTTGTGGTGCTGCCTGGGATGCCTGAGCCCCTTTTCAGCCTCTCACCTCACAGATTGTGTGGGAGGCAGCCTGCCTTTTAATCCAAGTCAGAAATGGACCAGGATACATCCTCAATGCAACTAACTGTTTCTAAAAAAAAGACCATCTGGTAATTGTCTTCCTTTAGATCTTCCCTTAATTATGCTTTTAATTAAAGATGGTTCAAGGCATTGGACCACATGAAGGGCAGTAATTACAAATTACATTACAAACCCAACAGATGTAGCTCTATCTGCTGGGAAAAAGGTACCGGAATAAAATTTGACTAAACTTTAGGATAAATTAATCCGCTGCCTTGAGAACAGAAGCACATTTTTTATTATGCAGACTCTAGCCAGGATTTAAGTTCTCTGTCATGATTGTTTTCATATTTCTTTGACATCTATTGATTTGGAGGCAGCTGCAAGGCTTTGTCACAAGAGAGAAGAGCAGTCACAATATATTAGCTTGATGGCATAACTCGAATATGAGTAGGAAGGATAGAAACATGACAGGGAGCCACGTGACTGAGTGATGGGTCTCCAACAAAATAAAGAAATTAATTTTTAATAAAAAGCTTTAAAAATACCACAGCCACTGCAACAGCAATGGGAACGCCAGAACTTGTTAATTATCAAGGGTTTGAGCCTCTGAAATTTACCCCTGAAGACTAAGAGGGGACAGGTTTTAAATTCCCAGTTAGGACTTGGCATTGAGAAGTCACAAGAAGCAAAGCCCCCGTGCTGGGTGCTCTGGGCTGGAGCCCACCCTGTCCTGTCAGCCAGACCCGGCCTGGGGATGTCAGGGATCCCAGGCACTGCAGCAGGGCACCCCTTCCCCGACAGGCACTGAAAATGAGCATCTCGGTTTGCCCATGGTATGCTCAGAGGCAAAACTCCGAAACCCCAAGAGGAGTTTATGCAAAGCCCCCTCGGTTAGCGAATGCAAAGCAATGCAGACCTGATAGCCTCTGTAATGAGGAAAGGCAGTACAGGCTCAAAGATTTCCAGAGGGAATATTGCCCCGCTAATCTGTGGTCACTGATGGCTCCAGATAAGCTACTTGTAATGCATATTGCAGGGCTGCAGCAATACAGACTATGAACTCTTCTAAAATGACCTGGTTTGCAGGGTCTGGCTGGCACATCAGGAGTGGGAGGTAGGAGCAGGGGGGGAGGGAGGAAATCAAGAGACTATGGGTGTAAGGTTTTATAAAACCCAGTTCTGGTTCAGTGGATAAAGACATCATTGATGATCAAGGGGCTCTTTTTCAGTCTAACTTCAGTTCAAAGAATGCGCCTCTCCTGCATTTTGCCAAAATCCTGTGCTAAGTGTGTAACTGGGAGCTCAAAGTATTTGAGCAGGTTTGGGCAAGGTAACAGAATTTCCCTGTCTGGGGGAGGCTGTTTGTTAAAAGCCGTCATTGAAGTCAAGCTGGAGAGTAGGGATAGTGAAGATTCACATGTCAGACGCTCCATCAGACCATTAAAAAGAAATTAAGTTGGGATGTTCCATCTTCCCCTCTCCCAGCTCCACCTCTGTGGGAAAAGCACAACAAAAATCCAGACAACGCCTTAATGTGGGGGGTGTTTCTTCTTCAAGCCACAACATGGTCTGCAATGCCTTCACCTTCTCTGGAAGGTGAAATTGGACACAGGAGGCCTTGGGTGTGAAGCTGTTTGGAGTTCTCCTTGCAACTGCTTGCACCCACAACCCTGAGACCTTTCTGCCCATGGGAGCAGTGCACAGACACCCTGAGTGTTCAGACTGGGTGCATGTGGGGTTGTACCATGCCTCTGGTTCCTCTCTCACACACACAGACACAAGAAGTGCTGCTCTCCCTGTCCTGTCTTGGCCTTGGTTTTCATTGTGCCTGTGCTTAGCTGGGGGTGGCAGGACTTGGCCCAGCTGCTTTAAGAGCACTAAGGTGTTGCAGCACAAACCAAAGACAGATTTAACACACATGCACAACCCTTGCACCCGATCTCAGCTGCACATTCACACTTTCACACACCCTCTCTTAATAGTGTCATATTTTTTTCCTTCCTGATAAGCAGTAGTCCCTGTGAATGTCTAACCCATTTTCTTGCCAATTTCTGAATTTCATCCTGTGTATGGTGAAGGAACATGAGCAGATTGTCTTGGCTTCTCGTGGCCCTCATGTCAGGAAGGTGGTTATTTGGACAGACCTCTTTGAATGCCTCTTAATCAACTGACTTGGGGCTTCCAGTAATACTGTGATTTGTGGTTGCCCGGGGTCAGTAGGTATAGCCACATGAGCTAATGTACAACACATTGCAGATCTTAGACTCTTATTTCATTTGAAAATGAACAAATGTAACTTTCCTCTACTTGGTCAAATGTTAGCCCTGCATTTTGCTATCATTTCCCACTTTCTGAAAGTAACTCTGATGTTAAAATTCCATTATCAGAAAAGCAGAATAATTTCAGGTTTTAAAAAAGATGTTATCATGTAAATTACATATGTTATCCAGGAAAATCCATGTATATAATTTAATTGGTCAATATAAATTATAGATACTCCTGAAAAGCTCATACTGCTTATTTATATAGAACTTTTTGTACATATTTGACTCCCAGTAAGCAACAACTTCTCTCCTAAATTGAAATAGTGCTTTTACATCAGATAGAATATGGATTTATTTAAATCAATTAATATAATATATTATATATATATAGTATTTATATTTTTTATTTATATCCTTTATTTATATTATATATGGAATAGAAATACATTTAAAGAACCCCACATCTAGAATACATTTATACTCTATATAGACTGTACAGAAATAGAATCTAGATTTTTAGAATACTTATTTTCCTTGTGATTTGACTGCTCTGCCTAGGGCCCCATGTGTTGCCGTTCAGAAAGGATGCAACATGTTACCAGACAAATGTTTCTTTGTGAAATATGTGAAAGACTACAGATGTTTCTCTGATCTGTTGGGTAAATCTCAGAGCCTTTTTGGTGACGTGGGCTGCACTTGTTTACATAGCAAGTAAGCAACTGAAGCGTGCTTTTCTGAGTTGCAAGCCTTGCCAGATATAAAGTCATATATACAGCTCTGGCTTTCACAGGTCTGATTCAAAGCTCGCTGATGTGATGGACAAATTCCCAGGTCCACGTGATATGGTCACTAGGCTGAAATCACAGCTCCTACCGCGCATGATGATGTTTGTGTCAATAACCGAATACCACAGGTTTTGTTGCTATTCTTCTTTTGTGTTCTATACCAAACACATTTCTCCCTCTATTATAGTTTAAAACTGAGGTTTTTCTTGAAATATGAGAGTCCTTACAGCTATTTTGTGCGGGGAATGTACAGTTTTGTGAATGAATTATATGTTTCTGGGTTTCTGCCCAGTGTGGTGAGTAGGGTTTGAAAGCAGAGAGCAGACGAGTGTGTGGAAGAGCCTGTGTCTTTAACAGCTCGTCTCACAGCCGCGATAGCTATTCACGTGTGAGCCGTATTTCATGCAGTAACGATGGTGCATAAACTAGCAGTTTCAGAGGTGTAGAGTAGATGCAAGAATGGTTTTGGTGCAGAAGAGTCTATTCCTTGGAGTTTCTCTGAGTTGATGTTGTCTGCGAAGGACCATGAGTTGGGAATGTCCGTGTGATTCACAGCAGCAAAGCCCAGCTCTGTAGGTCAGTTTAAGTGACCAGAAAATCTTGCTGTAAGGCTGCCATGCACTTTGAGAAGAAGCCATGTTCTCAGAATGTGAATAGATGGAATATTGTGGGTTTTTTCTCTAGTTTTAGGGACAGAGTGTCTCAATTACATATCATCATAACAAACAAAAGGTGAGAAAATACTCTCTCCAAGCAGAACAGAAGCAAATATAACACTTCCAAAAAACACTGACAATTACTTTCCTGGGCATAGCAGCATCACGTTTTTAAGGTGTAATATTTTGTACTTCAGTCCCCATTAGATGTTTGTGTAAGTCATTGTATTTGGGGTATACCTTGCTCAGTGGTAGCAAATTCATCTGTGGTGGATCAGATACTGAAGGCTTTTCTTGCAGACTGGAAAACTGCCCATTCTGTACCTCTGTCAGCATGTTATTTCTAGTTAGGTTTGGGAATAGATGAAAATTTGGGTAAAAGAAGAATATATTTCATCTTGCAATATATGGGGAAAGCTTGAAGGGGCTGTGGCATTTGGAATGGCAGAAAAAGCCCCTGATGACAATATCCAGAGTGTTTGTGGGAATTCCCAGTAAATCGAAGTTATATCTATTACATGGATTTTTCCTTGTAATACCCAAATACCTCGGTCATCTGTGGGTGTATTAAATCATATAGATTAGCTGAAATCTGAATATTTCTTCATAACTTCTAACATTTTTTCTGATTAGTTTAAAATTGAGAAGCTGGAGTCATTGTTAGGAATTTTCCCCTCCATTCTTTAGCAAACTACTTGGTTGTCCTTAGCCAGGGAGATGCAAACCTTTGCTTGTAAACATTTGCACTGCATTGAAGTTCAGTTACATAAAACATTGTGTAAGTGTGTACATCTGAAGGAGCCTGTGGTTGTGTGCCTTCACACACCTACAGACATGGCCCTTCAAATTTCTGGGTCTCTCAAAAAGAGAGAACCTCTCTTCTTATTACAAGGACACATTTATCTGTTTATAATCTGCTTTGGGGCAATATGTCAAAGGGATAACACACACATGTAAATTCCAGATGAAGATACATCAGGACGGGAATTTTTCTGTGTGTCTATTCTAACAAACAAGATTTACTGATTGGCACTGAGAGCCAAATGCTTCCTTCGAATCCCCAGATCACCAAACCCTACCAGGAATGGTAGTTATGCTTGTACAATACAAGTGCATTCCAAAACAAGGCAAATTTGGGGAAAAGCGGGAAAGCTGATAAACATCAAAACTGTTCTCCTTTTATTGTCTTAGGAAAAAAAAAGTATTTGTCTGTCTGCAATTGTCTGACTGTTAATTAGTGCTATGCACCACAGTTGACTATGGAAGGACCCACACATGGACCTGAGCCTTCTCAGCTGGGCAGCAGCAGAGCTCTCTTTGCTTACATTAACTTTACATGGTTTCCCCAATGAAATCAGAAATGCAAAAGCAACCCCATCACTCAGGGACAATGTATAGATTTGTTACAGTCCTTTGAGGATTGAGAATCCTAAAATCAATGACTGGATTACACTGATCCTTATCTGTAGATGTCTCATCTGCAATAGATAAAGTATTGACAGGTTGCTTCATTTACTGAAGCATTACAGATCACCATGTGGGAAGGCACAATAGAACAGTAATTGCATTTTCTGGTGTGAAAAATGCTTCTTAAGGAAGCCAAATCCATGGCATTTGATATGGCTGTAAATCGTTGCTACCTCCTGCCACATGTCTGAGCGCACACTAGATTACAATACTGTTGTGCTACATATGTTTTTGCAATAGCAACCATACACTGCTGATTCAAGCACTTGAATGGAGAGCCATGTACATATTCAAGTGTGTGTGTGTATGTGTAGACACGGAGGCAGCCTTTCCTAGAGACGTAGATTTCAAGTATTTGATGCTGCTGTTTCACCTCTCAATTGTCCAGCTATGCACACACAGTTAATGCGAAATACTGTGATGTGAAAAATCCCATGAATAGTCAAAACAGTGGGACTATCAGGACATAAAAAAAAAATAAATCAGGACTATAATATTTTGAGCTATGTTTTTTGAGCTGTAGGATTTTACATTACCAGTAAATAACGGGGGTTTGGGGACAAAAGGGGTTGTGGTTTGGGTATAAAATTCTTTGGATCTGATATTGTTAAATACAAAGAGTTAGATGACACAGAGCAGCAAGCAGGTGCTACATGCATCAGAGATCTGTATTGATCTAAATAATATGTGATTAATACTGACCATGTCTGGCAGAGGTGTGCATCATAGCTCAAAGGCAGATTTACACCTAAATGTGAAATTCAGAGACTAAAGATGTGCTTAGTCTCTCTGAGGCTGATGGAAGTTTAGCCACTGCCCTCCCTTTTCCCTCTCTGCTGCTCAGTGTTTTATTGCAAATGTCACTTACTTGATCCACAATCTGCAGGTAACAGGGAAGAGACATGATTCAGATGTCGCAGATTTTGCACTTCTATGTCCAGGTTCTCCAGACAATAGTGTGTTTTTCTAGGTTTTTTTTTTCATGAAGTCCCTTGTATCCCGCATGATTTCCCTATGAGTCACATTCTGAATCCCCCTATTCAAACAGAAATCTCCCCCTTACTGTCTGATTTTGACTAACCACCACATCATCCTCAGATGGTTGTTTCAAAACCTGCTGCACACACACACACAGCTTGCAACCATGAGTAAGTGTGTCCCAGGCTCTTAAGTTCATGCAGGTGCAATGGGAAACCAGACATATCAATAGGTGTTGAAATTCTTAGATAATAAGAATTTACAGCAGCTTTTTGATTTTTTCCCTGGTCTTCAGCCATGTCATTAGTGATGTTCATTGAACATTGCCATATTCTTTGCATATTTGGAGGAGTAAATTAAACATCTGTGTTACATGTACATCTCTTGGAGGCTATGCCTGAAGCAAGGCAAAAAAAAAAAAAGAAAGAAAAAGGTGGGATCTAAAATTAAGGAAGTGTTACATTTTCCTGAAAAATACCCAGAGAATGAAGCTCATAAAAATAGTGTGCTTTATAGTAAATAGACAAACCAAATTCACTACTTTGAAATACCACTTTGGCTGTTTCAGTTTGAATCAAACCAAAGCACCGAAAAAAAGCCATGGTAAAGGGAGGAATGATCAGTGAGGAAGAATAGATGTTAAGAGAGAGTAAAATGTAATGAAAGCAAACTTAATATTGACAGATTATGTAGAGCAGGAGATGGGGCAGAAAAACGCAGTCAAACACAGACAGAAAAATGCTGTTTAGCAGGAGGGGGCAGCTACATAAGCAAGCTCCAATCTGTGCGATTTGCCCTTTCCCTACAAAGTAAGACAAAATAATGCAGAGAGCTTCCCAGAGCCCCGATCCTTGAGGGGAGAGGACTCGAAGGGGACAAATGCAGAGCCATCCATATGCTCTAAGTCACCTACAGCCCACCTGCCTGCACTTCAGACTGGCACCTCTTCACGGGTCCCACTGATCGAGGTGCTGCTCACCCGTCTGAGCCTGAGAGTGTGGGACGAGACCCACAGCTGCCTCTGACAGCTCAAGGGTAGCCCAGCCAGGATTTAAGGCAATTTCTTTGTAATTTGTCCCTGAGAGAGACAGTGTTTTCTGGGGTGTGGCTGATTGAGGGAGTGCTTCAACAAACCCTGCTCCTAAAAGTATTCTTCATATGCTTTTTGCAAGGGATTTCACCTGAGTTCTGAGCTTCCTTGCTGTATGCAGATGTAAGGGTCCATCCGAGTCTTTGCAGACTCTCAGGTCTGTGCCTTAATTTTAAAGCAGCATCCATGAATGTAACTGTTTTCTGGTTAAGGCAAACCTTTGTATAGCACATCTGATGAATGGGTATGGTAACAAGGGAGCAAAGCAGTCCATGCATTACAGAGCTTGGAAATAAACTGGACATGGTTAGGTTGGATAGTCTGTTTAGCAAATGGTTTATGCCTCATGTTAAAAAACCAGTTTTATTTTACTGATATGAGGTACTCCAAAGTAATAAAGAGTCTCTGAGTATCTGGCACTTGCTTAATACTACCAATTTATGTTGATTGTGTGCGCTCTCTATTTTACCACTACTCAGCCCTCTATAAATCAATCACATGAGGAAATTCATTGAAAAAACTGCAGAAATGCATTTTTGAGCACAAGTCTCTCACTCAGTAGAACGTTGAAGTTTTACTAAGTGGGTTTTACCTCTAGGAATAAAACATTGCACACACTCATTTGGCACATTTTTAATTACATTTTATTGCCCAGCAAAGCATATCCACAAATACCCTAAAGTACATTGAGGACTGGTATCACGGCAAGGCAGGCTTGTGCCTGTGTCTGAAAGGGTCACTGAAAACTGGACGTGCAAGTTCCCACACAGCAGCCTAAGCCCACTGAATAATAACAGCAGTTTACACAGGCTGCTTCAGTGCAGCTCAGATCTAGCAAAAAAATGCTTTCCAGCTTGTGCATAAATGGTAAAAATACAGAAAAATATTACACTGGCAGCAACTGCTTAATGCCATGGTCACAGTCATTTTGAAAGGTTCTTTGGTGATAAGTTCATAATATGGATTAAAAACTAGAAAAATGCAGTGTTAAATAGCACAACCGTACTCTTCCAAGCACAAACCAAGGCATCAAATGCCAGCAAAACACAGTGTTACACTCCAAGCATTTTGGTATCAAGACAAGAAAGTGTTTGTAAACCTTCAGTGTCAGGGCTGGCTTGAAACACCTGTGCCCGATTTTCAGAGGGTTTGTGCCCCTGCCCCAGGATGGAAAGAGGCTCTGCATGCATGCTCCTGCAAGCTGCTAAACACTGCAGCTTTCACATGCTATGAAAGCTTGGCATTTATATAAATAAACAATATATTATTTAGAAGAGTAATGGAGAAAAGGAAGAGCCCAGGTACTGTCCCAAAATGTCCTATTTTCACTTGTATCTACAGAATATTATGAAAACACGAGCTGCACAGTGCAATAGGAAAGAGAATGAGTCTTGGAAGGTTTTAAACTCATGAATGATTTCGTCTGGAAACCAGAAAACATACCCACACCTCCAACTTCAGGAATAGTGAATATGCACACAGAAATCCCCACTGGTCTCTGTCCTGAAACCAGCTTCTTAACTTTAGGATCGCTTTTGTTGAAGTTTCTTACACTTCAGCAAAATGCAGTAGAGCTTGACAAATTCGTTTTGCAAGAGAAAGTCTGCTACAACTTGTTTGCTTTCTGGGTTTGAAATGGGGTTGCACTGAAAAGCGTTAAAAAAAATAATTTTTTTTCGCTGCAGTTAATCCAAATTTTATTGGGACTGTGGCACCAGGGTCTACACTGGCAGGTAGTCACGCTGGAATTGCTTAATAAGCAGTGTTGCTAAAATCCTTATGCACATTTCAGGTGCAGTTATTTGAGCTTGTAGATGTTGCCTTCTCAGGCAAATAAAATGACTTTATTTTGCAAACAAGATTTTTTTTTTAGAATGCAAATTTACAACCACTATTTAAATAGCAATAAGTTTTTATTAGAAACTAACGAATTCTGTGAGGACTCTGAAATTATAAATATGCATTGAAGTGGATTGTTCAGTTTAATCTCCTGTATCTTTGACTTCACAAAGTAGGTCAGACCAACAGCGAATGCAGATGTTATAAGATAAGGTTAAAAATCGAAGTAGAAATCTAGAAATTGAGCAATCCCCAAACTTGGCAACTCAAAGAACACTTAAAACCCCTTAAGCCTGTTCTCACATAAGAAACAATATTTGCAGTAGGTCTATGTACAATTTTCTTTTAAAAAATAAAATTCAAACAGCTGTTGATAGCAGAGGCCGTCTAAGGAGAAATGAGATTTTACATGAGCTCATTAGGACTCTGTCCTTATTTTGTACAGGATGTTGTCTGCAGACATTGGGATGGCTCAGACAGGACAGACATGTGTCCTTACAAGTCCACTCAGAACTGTGCTTGAACAGCAGAAGCCATCTCAGCCATCCCTGGGAAAAGGTACTTGGGGCTACCAAATGCTATGAGGAGCTTCGCAGAAAAGGACTTAGTGTGTCAGTGCTGCACGAAAATATCCCAGATATATAGCGTGCCTACTCTCAGAGCTCTGGGACTGTGGTAGCTGAAGTGGGGTCTGGGATTTGAAGTGGCTCTGGGGTTGTGCAGGGTGCAGACTTCACATCTGAGCCCCATGGGGACAGGGTGTGACCTGCATAGGTGTGTTCCGAGATATGTCCTGGGTTGGCATGTCCCAAGATGTGACCAGGGATGGCATGAGCCATGACGTGGGTGAGAGCAGCAACTGCCCAGGGGCAGGGCTGGGGCTGGGAGGGGACAGAGCGATACCTGAGTCATGGAGGTATCACCAGGTCACCTTGGTCTGCCAGCCTCTGTGGCCATGGGGGTGCAGCCTGGGCACTGCCCTTTCCATGGGAGTTCCTGGGCGCTGCAGGGCAGCTCTGCAAGGTGACAACTGGTCAGGCAGCACCAGCCTTGGCTGCTGGGAGACGTCACTGGACAGGGAACAAGAGGGTGCTGCCAGGAACTAATAAGCACAAATGATTTGTAAAGAGGCTTAGAGTGTGAGGGTGCTGATTCACACCTGCAGAGCGTCTGGGCAGGGAGAAATGGGCTCAGATGAGCAGTGACCTGTGGACATGATGCTGTTTGAATGGGCCACGTGGTGGCTGCTGGTCCTGCTGCCCCATCTTGCCTTCTGAAATGGTTCATCAGCACCTTTCATAAAAACGTGGAAAGATTATAAACCAGCACATTTAGGGGTTCCCTCTGACTCCTAGTTTGGGGATTTTCTTTCCATTCAAATGGACTGGAAGTGCATATTTGAAGGAAAGCCTGACTCTGAGAGCCAGACCTCGAACACCAGAGAGTACAACCTGACTCTTGAAAACCTGTCAGAGCCAGGGGTGCTGGCAGCTTGGGAAGCGGCTGGCATTTGTGCTGGAGTGCTACCCTGTGCTGGGAGCATCCCAGTGCTTCACACAGGGTTTCCTCAAACTTTCACCCTCCTGTGCTAGAGGCAGAGGAGGTGTGGGAGCTGCTGACACGGATGCTGATGCGTAGTGAGGGAGCAGGGATGCACCCTGCTCACTTAGTGCCGCACATTGGGGCTGGCCATTGCTCCCTCGGGCTGCGGGAGGCCTTCGGGGAGGATGCCCCAAACCGGGACTGACCCTGCACTACAGCCCTGCAATGTCACAGCTGCAAGCAGGCGCCGTGGGCTGGGTGCTGGCAACAGTGAGCCCTTCCTGGGGCCTGCTTGTGCCTGATCCCCTGCTCTGAGCCCGGTTTTGGTGTCACTGTGGCGGGAGCCAGCAGGACGCCCAGGCTGTCACCCTGGTTCGCTCTCGCTGCCGCCTGCCAAGCGAACGGCACAGGGGGAGCCAGCGGATAATGCGCTGCATTGTGCTCTCCCAGCACCTTTTCCCCTTCCACAATCTAACCATTGTGCTTGTTTTATCGCTACTAAACCTCCGATGAACATCAAAGGGAAAGAAGTTCATCAAAACAGGAGCGAAACAAAAGGCTTTTAAAGCGCGGTTACCGCGCACCGAGCGGTGCCGCTCCGAGGCTGAAAGGTTCATGTCAAATGCAGACAACCTCGCTGGCGCTGCTTTCGTGGCAGAGCCCCTCAGTGCCATCCCACGGCTGCACTTGTTGCTGGAGCTGTTGCAGCACATCCCTCCCCGCTTTCAAGGCGATGCCACGTGTGGGGGCCGGAGCTGGCCGAGGCCACTGATGCGCAGGGAACAGCCAGCAGCGGCCGGGGAAAGCACATGCTTTATTCATACGAGTGAGTGGCACTTTCTGCTCAAAATATAAATAGTGAATGTTGTTTCCTAATGAAGTGCTCTCTAATGACGGCTGGGAGATTTTGGGTTTCCCCGGGAATAAACGCTGGGAACTCAAACAAGCGGGAATAGTTTTGCAATTCACAATCATGCTAATAAGCTATAAACTGTGTAAAAGGTACTGGTCGCTGGAGAATTGTAAAATCCGGTTGCAGCTCATGCACACGCTCATTTTTTCAAACTAAAAAGTAAAAGAAGGACCCAGTGGGAGGTGGACTGAGGGAAGGGCTGGTTATGTGATGAGCACTTCTTGCCAGGGGAAGGCAGAGTGGGTCTTCTCAGGAAGGTGTCCACTGGCTAAGGTCATGTCCTAAGAACAAGCCTGAGGTCTGCTCCAAAGTCCCTGATATTTGTGACAAAAAGAAGTTGCTGATGTCAACGGGAGTTTGATCTCAAATAAATATTTATTATTTTCCTGATTACTTACATTTTTCCCTTAAATAAAATTTTTTTGTTAAGGCAGGTTTACATCTTCCCATTTTCCACAGTAGCTGTTCCAGTAAGCACAACAATGTGGAGCAGAAAGTGAGGAACATTTCAGCCTGCAGTGAAGGGAGTGAAAACCCCCCATAGTCTCAGAGACAATAAAATATTTTTTTTTTTCCAAATATCTGTGAAGAGATACACTGCTTATGGATTTAGAGAACTACATCATGGAAAAGAAAGAGAATGTATCCTATTTTCCAGCCTTGCAATCACAGAGCATACCAAATTCCCATTGCGGTGATGCTCATTTTGTGCCAGAGAGACAACATATGGCACAAAACAATTTTCATTTTCAGCTCTAGGTAAAATGTTTTTTACCATGGGCTTACACAAGGATTGATTTGTTTAACCCAGAAGTGGAAGCCTGAGGATGATGGGCTGTAAGATCTGTTTTGGTGGGTAACACTTTCCCTGTTAAACCCATAAAGCAAAAGGTTTTGTAGGCAGAGTGATACCTTTATCGAAAAAAACCAGCCCTGCTATCAGTGGCCAGAAAACTTGAAAGCAGCAAATACAAACAAATATCAGACAGGGGGGAAAAAAGTCTCTTAAAGTCTTGAACTATCAAGGTTAGCTATGCCTTCTCCACTAGATTATTTTAAAATCTTACCCACGCAGGGAATATATGTGGGAAAGAAATCCATGGGTTGAGGTATTACATGGTATGATCCAGACAAAGGATATCTTTTAAAGTCCCTATAAAACTGAACAAAAAGATAATCCACAGCTACAACCTGCAGGTTGCTAGAAAACCCCCAAGAAAGCCTCTGCAAGAAGGGGTAAACAATTAACACAAATTTTAAATCAATGCGCTGTCACCTTAATAGGCAGCGAAGTCAGCTAAGATGGGTGTAATATGATGAGACAGTTTAATTCTTGTTATGACATTAGCTGCAGACTTTTACAACAGCTGAAAATGCTGGAGTGAGAAGAGTTTCCAATTATCACTGAGCTCCAATACACAACTCTGGATTAGGCTGAGGCACGAACTAGGGCTCCTCAGCCTGGCAAGCAACACAGAGCAAAGGCTGTGGAAGTTTCCTAAATCCGAGGAAAATATTTTCCCTTCTCTCCTCTTGCTGATATACTCATGAAAAGGTTTATTTCAGACAAAATAAGGCCATTTTTAAAAGGGCCTTGCAGTGAGACTGTCTCCTAAGCTGTGTGTGCTGCAGTATAATATACCATAAATCCATACATCCAGGAGGTGAACTGAACCAATCTGAAACGATTCTGTTTTCCCAGCATTAAGCTTCAAAAAATTAAAAGTCACCCAGGCTTGAAGGCAGATAGACAGGTAATAAGGCATGACAGCACTTCACGGGAATCCGCAGGAATAGGCAAGTAGGTCTGGGTGTCAGCCATATAAATATGATCATCAGACCCAAAGCTCCGAATAATGCCGCCAAGTGCGAGCATGTCGATATTAAAGGCAAGCGGGCTGTGAACAGGAGCCCGAGGCAGTGGCGAGTTTAGTTGCTGGCCTGCCGGCTGGGGAAACTGCGCCTCTTCCCCAGAGACGGGCTGAGAGCCTGCAAATACAGATCCCTGAGCTGGGAATGGGCTGCAATTCCCACACCAGTAAGAAGGCTTTCCTCCGGGGTGACACAGCTGTGCTCGCAGGCAGGGGGCTTTGTTTTTCATGTTTTGGGATGGTTTTGCCCCAGTTTTATTTCATAGCTTGGTTTTGATCTCAATTTATTTCCCCTTGTTTTATTTTTTTTAAAATTTTTATTAATTTAATTTTTTGTCTTTGTTTTTGTAAGCCTCCCAAGAACAACACTCCTCCTGGACTCCGCTTGCACAGGAGAATTTGTCATCCCAAAGCATGCACCTCTTTCATGGCTTTTGTCCCTCTCTCAGGGGCAATTGCAAACATGGGAAGTAGTTGGGTGGTTTGAAATAGTGATTCTTCAATCCAAAGATGTCTCATTTTGTATTGTTCATGTCACATTCCTCTGACTTTTTAAATATTGCTTTTGAAAATATGGGTCAGTTTTCTTTTCATATCATAATGAGAGGAATAATTTTGTCAGGCTTCTCCCTGAACAGCCTTTCTGGGTTTCCTCCATGTTATTTCCCATAGCTGAGAATATAGATTCTAGAAAGGAGAAAAGTAGACTGGTAAGAGGATAACTGGGAAAAGCCCTACTCTGAGCTGGAAAAGGTCTTTGCTGAAAAATAAGTTATAATTCACTAAAAGGCCTTTTCCACTCTCGTGAAAGCCCCATGAGTGCTCCACATTGACTGAATACATCCCAGAAGTTCCTCCCATTCCCGGTTGAGTAAGGGCTTTGCTGAAAAATAAGTCATCTCTCTCTAAAATGCCTTTTCCAATTCTTTTAAAAGCCCCATGAGTGTTTGCAGAAGTCACCTCAGGTAGCTCGGACCACAGAGAGCAGAAAGGGTCCTGCAGCCTGGGGCACTGTCTGGCACCAGGCAAGGAAAAAGAGGATGTCAGAGATGGAGAAAAGCTGAAACTCCACTCCAAACCCCCAAATCCTATCAGGAGAGACCTATCTGAAGTATGTCCTTGTTTTTTCTTTTTCAACACTCTTTATTTGGCAACCTTTCTAAAAAAAAGATTGACATGAAAAGATGCTGTGTCAAGCAGTACCTTATTTTGCATGGTAAGGTAGGATAATTTCTCATTAAAATGGTTGGCTTCCACCCTCCTCCCTTCCCTAGTGAATGAATAAATAAATAAATACACTTGAACATGTCCTCCATATGCTCTCTCTGATATTTCCAAAGCAGAAAGGGAAGCTTTGGCTCTGGCATGTGTTGTCCTCTGCCAACCGATCCAGGGGCAAAGGGGAAGCTGAGGGATGGTTGTGGGGTGGTCCAGAGGCATCTGAGGGGCATCTTAGGGGCACCTGTACCCCTGCAAAACACTCCTTACCTGCTGGGGTATGCACTCAGCCCCCTCATATGCAGTTTCCTGGTGCCACCTGCAAAACTCTCAGTTCAGGATGTCACTTGCTGTCTGCTCCTCTCCCAAAAATTCACCTCCAGCTTTTTTATTTCATGATGTCAAATCCCTGGAGTGAAAAGGGGATTTCATGCCTTTATATGGAATTGCAAATCTGTGTAAAGCCTCCAAAGATGTTTTTATCAAAAAATCTTGACAGTTGCCAACTTCCCTAAATCCCAAACTATCATAACACATTTAGTCTTAGACAGGGGATTTTTCTGGATCTTCTCTCCTGACCCAATGATAAAGCCAAGTTGGTTTGAGATTGAAGATTCATTTATCTCTCCTTGGTAATTATCTCTATTACTGCCCACAATCCTTCCCAATCTTTTTAAACAACATCCTGCTATTAAAGCCACTTGGCAAGCATTTAAAGCCCTGGGATAAGTTAACCATGCACAAAATATCCCACTCGGGGAAGGATCCAGCTATAAAAATAAGTGGTTTACGTTCCGAAGGCCGTGGTTCAGGACGGGTATTCTTCATTTGTGAAGAGAGGTCATCATTGCTGACAATAAAATTATGTAGGACCTGATCCTCCCCCACTGAGCTCAATAGCAAAATCCCTCCTGATTTCAATGGTGTTTTCCGGGGTCAGTCGCCGGGAAAGCCAACATTCCACAAAGTTGCTGAAAATCTATAATTGGATATATTAAGAGGGCTTTCAAAGAGATGTCAGATTTGGAGGCTTAGTGTAAACTGTGCTGCAAAGGGGATCATTTCATATAACCAAATCAATAAAGCTTTTTTTAACTAGCGTTACTTTTTCACTTGATCTCTGATGATGGAAAAGCTAAGCCCTGGAGACTCACCACCAGCACGGAGGAAGTGCTGGGAGTCTGGTGAGAGTGTGAGCACCAGTCTGGTGGGAAAGATCCTGCCAAGTGACCTGGTGTAAGCTATGAGGGCTGTAATCCTGCAAGTGTTTGATCCAGTGGCTTTGCTTACACTATGGAGGTAACTCGTGCGTGTAAGTACTGGAATACCGAGCCCTTATTTTCATGGTGTTGCTGGTCTCCTGTCACAACACATCTCTTTGGGAGATATGATTGAGAGTTTTGATGAATTTTTCTCTGCCTTACATGCCTATATTTAGTAAAATGCAGCTTAGTTTGTATTTTTTTAACAAGATACGGATTTATCCCCAAAATGCTTTTTTTTTTTTTTTTTTTTTTTTTTAAGTCATAGGCTGTACTTCAAAGTGTTCTTTAACACCACTTTGAAAATGCTCACTGGTAGCTCTTTAGGAACTGGAAATCTTCCATGTGTACTTACATGGTGCTTTTCTGGCTGATAAGGATCGCTTTCCTTTCAGTTCTCACGCAGAGAAAGGGCTGCCTGGCATGGAGCAGCTGTGCCAGGCAGGGCAGCCACAGGGACAGCAGCCCCAGGAGACAGACACCGATGTGCCTGAGGAGTTCCCCCTGTTGTGGGACCCCAGGGAAGGGGTACCAGAATGAGGTTTGCTCCAGGTTGCTTCACCCTTGCAGCAGCCTCTTTGTAAACATATGCAGGTCATCTCCCCTCCAGTGACCCCATGCCATCTGCCCCAGCTGTGCACGTGGGGATGGGGAGACACACACAGCTCCCACAGGTGATGCTGCCACTGGGAGCCACAACAGGTCCCCTCTGTGGTTCAGTCACAGTTTCCCATTGTTTCCCTTTCCCTACCAACTCAGGGAAGCAGTCCTCCATGGAGCCACAGTCACAAAGCTTGCTCCTCATTCCTGGAGAGCTTGATTGTTTTTTTCCCTTTCCTTTTCAGTAAGAGCTGAAATTCAGTAGAAGCTGATGAGACCACCATGGAGAAATGCTGGTTCACCACACTGGCTGGTACCAGCTTGATCTGGCTCCAGCTCCGGGATGTGCAGCCCACAGACACAGTGATGAAAAGAAATATTCTGAAAAGGATGAGTCAGCTGGAGGCCAGTGGGGAGAGCATGCGGGATCTGACTGGAATTTAAAAAGTTATGAGGCTACATGTTGTTTTCAGCTCTGCCAGTGGAGAAACTCACACACACAAAACGCTTTGTCATCTGGCATAATAATATTACTTTGCTGATTAGCTGGTAAACTCATTTCAAAAATGCTTTTAGTCAATAGTAAGTACAGGAAACATAAACACTTCCTGCTGACACCATCGACAAGGGCCTGATCTACATGTTACTGTGAACTCTTTCCTAGAACCCCACCAGACTATTGAATAGTCTTGAAATTTCCCCCTTACTATGTATTAGATGACTTACCCATTTAAACAAGTTGAGGTATCTTCACACTTTCACTTCTGTGCTGAAAGTACATCTATGCTGCTGTGAGCTGTGAGTACACCCACAGTGGTAGTGTAATCTGTATTTCTCCACTTGATTTTTCATATGTTTGCACTGACTGGGACACCAGCAGTTAGGCATGAAGCTTCTTCACTCACTCCTGAAGCCAGGACATGTTCTCCCTGGCTTTTCTGGGAAGCAGTGACCAGCATTCCTGTAATTTGCAAGGCAGGTAACTTCCAAATATATGAGGGTTTAGCTGTAAGGGTATTCGAATAAAGGACATCAGAATTACTTCTATTTGTTGTGTGAAAATATATACTTTCCATTCCCTCTTTAAAAAGAGCTGATTCACCCAGTTCCACTTCCCAACCTGTTCAGACTAGCAGAGGGAGTCTGTGCTCATTTCTGGAGCATCTCCAGCCAGGGGGTTGAGAAGGAGATGCCATTGTCACTGACCACCCTTTACAGTTGCACTATGTATGCCTTTCCTGAGTTCCTTCATCTTTCCTTCCAATGAACCTTGTCATTTACAGACATGCTGACACACACACTGTAACTGGCCCTGAGAAAGATGGGTTCCCACTGGTGAGCATGTGGCATAGCTAATTGCTACCTCCTCTCAAAGGAGTAGGTCCATCTCTCATATGTGGACTCAAGAGCCACCAGTTCAATCAGACTAAACTGGAACAGGTAATTTCTCCAAGCTATTTCCTGTAATCTTTTGTGGGAAGCAGGGAAATGTCAGCAGTGCTCTATCTCTCTCACTGACATGGTGTGAGAGGTTATTCCCCAGCTACCTGGGATGGTTGGCAAAGGGCCTGATGTGGGCTCAGAGCCATCAGCAGCTCTCACTGAAGGCTTGTAGAGGACCTTTACACTGGGAAAAGGGGCACTGGTGAGTTTTAGAGGCAAACCAGTTTCCACCCCAGGACAGTTCTGGAACAAATAATCGCACAACTATTTGTAAACACCCAGGGCGGGTAGCTACCAAAATGGGGATTTGTCAAGAATAAACTATGTTAAATCACTCCAGTTATTTCCTATGACAGGGGAAGTCCTGTCCTGTGAAGAGGTGGATGTACCCCTGCATCCAGTTTTCTCTCGCTTCAGGAAGGAGGTGCTTCTCATGACATTTTCTTGAACAAGGTTGGGCAAAGTGGTTCTGATGAAGCAACTGTAAGAAATGCTGCAAAACCTCATCAGGAACAGGACAGGACAGTAGTAGTGGATTCAGTGCCAGTTTGGGCTTGAGGACAGTCAACCTTGCAAGCAACCACTGCTAAATCATAATTCTTGTCCTGGATAGTGGAACTGATGCTTCCTAACTCCAGTCTCAGCTGACCCCAAACAAAGAGGACCTGTGGTACACAGGGAGGTGGGATGGTGTTCAGGATGGCCATGTTCGGCTGGAAGACACAAGGTGCAATGTAGGAGGGATAAGCATGTTGCAGTTAGGGATGAAGTGAAGTGTAGCCAGGTGGGTGCCATGCTCCCATTTGGATATTATGTTTCAGGAGCACGCAGAGATGCTTGAAGAGATCTCAGAGTTGGGTGCTGAAAATGATTGAATACTTGGAAAATACGATTTATGGGGAACAGATTAATGTTCTGGGGTTGTTGAGCTTAAAGAAGGAGAAGGTGCCATGGAGGAAGATATTATAACAACCTTCAAGTACATTAAAGATGGTGACAAATAGGAAGACTTGGTCTTTGTGTTCATTCTGGGTACGACCAGAGCAAATGGGTTTAGTGTGCTGCAGAGAGGCTCAGTTCAAACTGAAGGCACATCTCCCCTGAAAGCAAGGCCAATGAGAGGCCAGGGCAGGCTTCTCGGGTGTGCCATGGGAGTCTCAGGGACCCAGGGGACCTTGTCTAGATGCAGAAGGATGGTCCAGACGATCCACTGAGATCTCTTTCTGGCCTGTTTTAAATTTTTCATAATGCCATGAAACAACCCTACAAATTTCATTAGGCTACCTCCTGGAATAAAATTCCCTCCATGGGCTTGTTTTTTTGCCACAGCTCACCTGTGTGATCCTTCGCTCTGGTGCGAAGTGGGTGTGAAACGCTGCTGCTGGGATGTGTCGCTGTCGTACACCTCGGCTCCAAAGTGCAAATAACTCCCCGGGCTGCGAGCCGGGGGACGGGCCCATGGCAAGCGATGGGCTCTGATTGATGAATTTTCACAGCAGGTGAGAGCAGCAGGAGACACACACATTACAGATTTCATGTACTGATAGTAGCACTCAGGAAGACAAATTGAGTGAATACCTCAGGATGTGGCTACTGGGTCTGCCTCCAGCATTACCCAGTGGCAGATAAATCCCTGCCCTCAACCCTGGCAGGAGGCACCCACCGAGATGGAGGGGGTGACACCGCCCCTGTGGCCGGCTCCCAATTTGCCTCATTACCTGCTGTAAGAGTCTCTCAAAGATAAGCGGTTCTTGTGCAAAGCCGCTAATTTAGTCCCAGCAAACAAGAAAATAAGTCTGGATGTGAAAGGCTGGTGGGATTTTGACAAGATGCATGTAGAGGTTGGGTGACTAGTCTTAATTAGGCCATCTTTGTTTACATTTGATGTTTATCAGCTAATTGGCATGGCAAGGTGTGAGTCACACAGCTTCCCTCTGGCATGAAATCAGTTCGCAGGAGAAAAACTGGGAGAACAAATGATCCCAATTATAAGAAAACCCACTGTGCTAATTACCATCCCACGGACTACGGAGCCTCCCTCCCACCCTTGCCCTTGCCCAGCCGCCCGCCCCAACGCCGGCACACTCCTCCTGCCCCTGTGCCCAGCCCCTCTTTCTGCCCGGGACGCTCCTCTGGCACCGCAGGAGCAAAGGTGACGGTTCTCCAGCTGCTCATTTCGTGCCCCACAGCATTTCCCTGGGACTAAGCCTGCTGCCTACATTGCTGCCCTTTTTATTCCCCCTTCCCTCTTTTTTTTTTGGTTTTGTTTTGTATGGGTGGAGACCACGTCTCTGCAGTAGCAGCTCGTAGGGAACGTCTCATGCTCCCAACATCGGGATACCCATCAAGTCAAAGCCTGGATGTTTGCTACAGTGGAGCTGCACTGGAACCTCGCTGCTTCGGCTAATTAAAACCTACATTCAACCTTGCCTTGAACTCAAACCCTCCCTTCCACCTTTTAAAAATATTTCTACACCAAGTGTAAGTTGACTTCTACCCGCCTTCTCCTGCTATGGTACTTGACTTTGTTGCACATGCTCACACGTATTTTAGGTATGTGTGTACGTACGTATGTGCTGCACACCTCGGTCTTTCTCCCTCTGTCTTTTCCCTCTCTCCATCCTTTGGGGAGATGTTCTGCCCCTATACCCTTTCAGGCCCTTCCCCTATACACTAAGGGTCCAGTGTGCAGGAATGTTTCTTGGCTGCCCTTGAGTTGAATGATGATCCTGAAGGCTTGGAAAAGCCACAAAGCTCAATGCTCTCTGTCTCCCTGTGTCTCTCTTGTCTTCCCTTCTTAGTAGGGGTAACAGATGGCTCAGGCTTTCACCAACAGTCCCGAACACATTGTCACTCCCAACTGAAAGTGAAATATTCAGTGGCATTTAAATTAAATAGACTCTAATGCTTCAGTAATATTAATTACGGTTTCATTCATCCCTGGCCTAATAAATCAACACATAAAGATAGGATGATCCTGTGGCTGGCAGCAAAGCAGGGCTATTCTGCCCTTTGTAAGGTTATGCACACAAAGCCCCCATTCTTACAGGGACATGATGGCCCCTGCAAACATCTGTGCTCAGCACCACTTGAGGAGAAGCCAAAGTGGTAACATTTAAACTTTTCTTGTCCAATTTGTCCACACAACAGGGCTCAATTCAACAAGAACTTGCAAGTTAAAATTATAAAACCCATGTTAAGTGGGTGAAAACTTTTTAGCAGTTCGGCTGGGGGGTCCAGATTTATTCTGGCAGCGCCAGGAAGCCAAGGGCAGGACGTTCATTCTCACTGCTGAATTTGTTACCCCAGCTTCAACCTTTAAAAGAGTGGGGTGGGGGTGGAGAAGGCTGGAAGGGTTTGAAAACCTCATGATGCTAAGCTAAATTTCAAGATTTGGGGATGCCCTGGGCAACAATTTTTCACACAATTTTTTTTGTGTGAATACCACAGGGAAAAATAGGCTCTGTACTTCACCAACAACAGGTTTTTTTTCCCCTCACCGCTATACATATGTAAAAGGAGGCTAATAAAACGGTTGAAGAAAAGATCACTGCTAGTAAATCTTCTGGAGACAAAACCCTCCACTTGTGGTGCTTCAAAGCTGCCCAGAGCTACCAGTTTATCCCAAAAGTCCCAGCTCAGGGCTGATGATTGGAAAATGAAAAGCCCTGCGCATAAAAACTTCACTTTGATTGTTACGCAGTGAATGGGACGTTTACATACAGCAGCTTTACTTGACCAAATGACTCCCAAGTATACAAATGAAGAGCTTGTCACCTATACAGTTTAGCTCCTTTGGAAAGGTCCAGCTAGGGTAGGTTTATAATGAAAATAAGTGTATTATAATGGCAATGCCATATCTTGCAAGTGTACCACAGAAAGCTGGACCAGATGAAAAGAAAAATATTAAATGGGGGAAAAAAAAAAAAAAGAAAAAAGAAAAGGCCACAAAGCTGTTTGATGAAGCACTGGGAAGGTATAATTCAGCAGCAGCCCTTTTGGGCAACAGCAGAGAGGAGCAGCCCCCGTTCCTGCAGAGGTGCAGCCCCTCCCAGGGTTTTGGTGCGTTGCCCTGCGGTGATGCCTGCGCTGCAGACACAGCCGGGCACCGCAGGGCTTGAGCAGCACGGCAGCCAGTGGTGATCCTGAGGCAGCCCGAGAGGGGTGGCGTGGAGCCTGGGCCTGCAGGCAGCACACACCGGAGCGTGGCAGCTCCCAGTCCTCCACCGAGCCATCGCCTTTGGGAACGCACTGCCTCAATGAGGCCGGTCCGTGCCAACAAGCAGACCTGTAGTTAAGTGCTTAAGAAAGGGATTTTCAGAGCCAATCCCTTAAGCAGAAAACTATTTAAACTACCCTGGGACTAAATGCTGAGGAGCTTACCCTAAATTCGCCCAGGTGGAGGTTTCCACTAATCCTGCTGGTCTGCGTCGTGCCTCTTCTAGGTCGTACTGAGCCAATAACACCAGTGCTGTGTAGTGCAGGTATTTCTGTCCAGGTGTCTCACTGATGGTATCTGCCACTGTCAGCCTGAGGTTATCCCACTTAAACCCCATTAGCTGCTTGGATAAGCCTTCCCTGTCGTTAGTGCCTATCAGTTTGAGACCTTTTGTATGCCTTCTCTAAGTGTCCCAAAAATGATGGTGTTTTATGAAGGTGCCTTCTGACAACACTACTTATCCGTAGCCTATGTCCAGCCCCGCTGCTGGGGGACCTGCATGGTCAGGCTCCTCTAGTTTTTGAGCTGAGTTTCAGGTTGCTGGGCAGCTGACAGCAGGCTGTCCACTGACTGGGGTGCACGCACCTGCAGTGCTTTGGAAGTCCTGGTTGCAATTTTGAGATGTCAGTGGTTTATGTTTGGAAGTTCAGAACATTGACGGGTTTGCTTCAGGGGTGTTTTCTTCCTATTCTTTACCATAGAAGAAAAAGCAGTGTCTCCTGGTAGCATGAAGAGCAGACACCACCCCCGCGCTGCTATTTGTGTTACCCAGAGCAGGATACGAAGCTCATAAGGGAGGGATTGAGATGTAGCAGTTCCCTGTACGTGGTGTTTAGCAGTAACTATCTGCGAAATGGTGCAAGGCTTGGATGGGCTGAGGGTGGTGACGGAATGTGCCAACCACCTCATTCACCTTCCCAAAGCAGCACCCACAGAGCCCGGCCTGGCTGCATTCTCACTGAGTTCTCACCAGTGAGCATCCTCCCAACACAAGAGCTTCTGAAAGGACTTCTTCAGACAGGAAGGGGAGCCCAGCCTTCCTCCCCACTGCTTTGCTCTCTCTCAGTTTTTAGGCTTTGCATCTAATGGAGCGCAGTCAGGTGTACCCTTTGTTCAAGGCATGGGGCTAGGGATGGTTCCTGGGAGGCAGAAGTCTCTTTTTCATGAAGATGAAGCCTGACACTGAATATGGGTGCCTGTGGGGCACTGATGGTCCTTGCCATGACTCCAAGGGAGAGTGCAAGACAGGGTCCTGGTGGCGAGGCCAGCACTGAGCGAGAGTCAGAGCTGCAGGCAAGCAGCCAGAGCCCCCACAACTGGGAATAAAGATGGGAAGGGGCTGTGCCACTGGGACTGGGAGGCCTGGGGAAGTCTATCAGGGAGCAACAGCTGCTGCTGCACCCCAGGGCATGGCTCGTCCTCTCCCGGCTGCGATTTCACTGCCTCCACCAGCCTGCCTCTCCAGGCAACTGCCGATTGCTCCTGTGCCTAAAGCTGGCCCCGGGAGTCCGGCTGGCAGGGAGCTGCTGGGCTCCTTAATGCTCCAGCTGGCTCCAAGGCCGTTGCAGCAGCTGAATGAGGAGGACGCACTCCTCTGCCTGTCCTAGTTCCCATCAGCTGGCCGGGCAGACCGTCCGCCCGTTAAAAACAGACAAGGAGAGCACGTGTTGCTCCAGCCCGTCCTTCCCCGAGCCGGTCTCATTCAGGATCACAAGGGGAAAAAATCTGGGGCAGGAGCTGCACGAGAGCCGTGGTGTGCTGCGGGGCTGGAGGTCCCTGCAGTGGCTCGGGCAGCACATGGGGAAGCAAGAACAGAAGGCACTGCATGGGGCTTTGAGGGAAAATGTGTGTCTGAAGGCTTATCTGTTCAAACTCCTTCAGAGTAACCTTAAGTGAGTTTCCTTTGACTTCTAGTTTGGAAAAAAAAAAAGTATTAAAGTATCAGGACTCAAAAATTATTGTGTGTTCATGCAAATCAGCATTTTGTCCTACTATGACTGGAAGAAGGTTTGAGGTGCTTGAAACTGCTTTTCACCGGCTGTGCTACTGTCCCAGTGAAGGGTCTTTGTCAGGCTCCTGTCTTCAAAGCCCGTCTAATTCCATGTCCTGGCAGCTATACCAGTAACCATTGGGTGGGTTTCCTGTCCAGGTCATATATAAATGCTTTAGAACCCCCTAATTCCTTCATTTAGGCTAAACTTCATTCTGAAATACTTCTCCATGGCCTGGCCTGCAGACGTGGAGTTAGTCTTTGAGGAGACTGGCCTGGAAAATACCTCCTCCTCACTTATTTATGAACCACTGGAAACATTTGCATGAATAATGTTGCCAAATCCAAGACAAAAGTTCCCAAAGTCCCCTAGCTTTAATCAAGGAAGCATTGTCCACTCTCTGTAGATGAGATGGAAAACACAAAGTTCCCCAAACAAGAGGTAGACAGAGGTTTTTCAGTAAAGCAGAGTGTGTTACTTCAGCCTGCATGTTTGGGACATTGGTGACTTTAGGTAAAAGTACAACATGCCACGTTCAGACATAAACCTTATGCAACCTATTCTGAGCTAACATAAGAATAAGTTGAAAACCGATTTTTATATGGCAGAAATTAGCAGGGAACATTTAACTGAGTTTATCTCAAGATATAATTTGCTAACATCTTTTTCTTCCTTGCTCAAAACATTCTCTGGTAGTTATTTTTAGTAATAGCATATATGTTTCCTAGTAAGGCACTTCACATTTAATAGTAATAAGAAATAACATTATCTACTTTTTATGATTGAAGATTAAGAGGTCTATTGTAATAGCTTCAGTTGTCAACACCAGGTCCTCTGGTACTATGTTTCTTAGCTTCCCTGTTGTAAAAGAACATGTCTATGTAGATATTATTAATTTATCATTGCACAAAACAAAGTTTATGAACACTTAATATTTAATGTGCTGTGAATTTAATAATAAAAAATTAAGACTCTACCTTACATCATTTTTTAACTACCTGATTTTTATTCTCCTCATTAGCTCTTTATGGCTCCATTCTGAGACTTTAAACTCCTGACTTGGGTTTAAAAGCATTTAGTTGTGTATACTGAAATGTAAATACTTAATCTCTAGCGTAGCTGAATGCAAGGACAACACCATGATGGTATTAAGCACCATGACATTTTGACCATATGTGGAACATAGGGACATAAATATAAAGCTCTACTGAAGTCAGTTGACACACCTCAAGTTACAGTATCTGAAGACCTGGGTCCTCTTGCTCAGTAACTGCAGCAGACAGGCTTGTTGTTCTTTCCCAAAGCTCTGATGTCTTTTGCATTGATACTTTGCCTGGTGAGTGGGGAGGCACCGGTTGCAGCTTCTCCAGGGGCCTGGACTGCTTCTGTCTGTCTGAGCAGCTTCTTGCAGAAGCATGACTGAGGAAAAAAAAAAACCAAAAAGTTTTCTATTGCAAAGGATTAAGAGATCTAATTGTTATTTTGGCTTCAGCTTTCCTCAGCACAACCTGACAGATCTCATCATTATCCAGAATTGCTCTCCAGGTGCTTAGAATAAACAAAGCCGCTCAGGGTCTTAAACTGGGGAAAGCACCTCTTGATGCCCGTGGCATCAGAACTACACGTCCCAGCCCCAGCTAAGGATCTGGCTCTGCTATGTCTCAACACACATATGCATATGGTACTTAATTTTGTTCCTACAGCATGAAGCATTCTAGATTTCAAGTACTGAACATGATTCATCCTCATTTCTTTTTTTACATTTGTATTATCTAGCCTAGCTGTTGAGGGTTTAGTTAGAAGAATAATTAATGTTCAGTTGATCATCTGAATCCCAACAGCTCATCCTAGACAATGTTTCTTGACAGCAAATCCTACACCACAGAGAGTAAGGGACAAATTTGCAAATGCCAGAAGATGAGGACTGCATGCAGAAATGCAGCCACATTTGCCAGCACACTCTGTCCTCTCTGCCCTGCTCCCCTAACATTCCCATTGCACCATTCCTGAGCCACAGACCCAGTCTGAGGTGATGGCATCCAGCGCTCATGTATTTAGGAATGCATATCACCAGACATGCATGTAACTGGACATTTGTACATGCAATTACCTGACCTGCACACCTAACATGTGTGTGCCTTGTGGGGTTTGCACATCCTGCAATCCAAAGTAGCTGAGCTTTTTAGTGGCTGCAACAAAAATAAAGATGTCCTGATTTTTTAAAAAATCTGGCACAGATTTAAATTTTTTTTTTTTCCCTAAATGAGACAGGAGGCACATGTTCCCCAGCAAAAGATAAATGACAATCAGAGCTGGAATATTAATAGGCCTGAGTATGGGAAAAAGCAGGATGAGCCAGAAAGGAAACAAACAATGGAGTTCATGCCCTGCCAGGTGATAATCCCAAAGCAGAGAGCCACTGTCAGGGCTGCTCCTTTGGAGAGAAGGATGCACAGGGAGAGGAAAGAAGTTTCACTGTCCATACAGAGGACATTTAGAAAGCCACTAAGAAAAGATTTGGAGTTGAAAAAACAGGTTGTTAGGAATGGAGTTTACAAAGGAAAACCAGGGACTGATGACTACTGTATGTCACAAGGACCCTTCTAGAAGGATGGACAGAAGGAAGGCTCACAATTGCCATTGACAGCTCAGTTTGATACCCAGGGAGCATCAGCGGGTGAAGCTCAGGTCTCTCTTTGCTTTGGCTCCATTGCTGATGGGATAGCACTCCCTGGGCCACCACACTGTCTCTTCCTATGGAGAGGAGGAGACCTGCTTGAGCTTGACCTTGCAGGAACTTGCATAGTACCTGCAGGTATTTTACTCAAGAGGAAATGAAGAATTTATATGCCTGTATTTTATAAGTCTTCGCAGAGAACACTGGTACTCCCCTGAACTCCAAAAAATGGTCATCAATTTAGCCACTGCCAGAAGATGGCACATGCTCATCAGGGAGATATTTGGCATTAATGGCCAAAGTATTCCAACAGGTTGTTTCATGGTATTAAAACTGTGATTGCTGGAGGAAATGTGGAAAAAGGTCGGTTTGTTACTAGGCACAATAATTTTTAGCTATTTCACTAGAAATGCCAGGTGTGAATAACTTCCAGACCTTCACCACACTAAATAGTGTGGATGGGATGGTGCTGGGAGAGGGCAGAGTAGGCATCCTTTTGCATGCCCCGCCCTGCAAGACCCAGGGGTACCTCACTCCCCCGGAAATTCAACTGCTATCAGAGGAAGATGATTTCAGGGAATGAATAAATACAGTTGCAAGCGTGATGCTGGGAGGACAACTGTAATCACCTGGTGTATCACAAGTCATCACACTACAGGTCCCCTCTTCCACTCCTCACAATCACTCTGAGAAGCTCATGTTCAGTGTCTCCAAGAAGTGTCCTCACAGATCAGAGCTGGTGTGAAAAGGGGTTTTCCTCTCACAGTCTGCCAGCTGCAAAAGAAAATGACCCAGTTGCTCCCTTCTCCTCCCTGGGCAACAGTGCAATCCCTCGTACAACTTGTCGTTGACCTGGTTGCTACAGGTGACTTACAGCACAACACCCAGGGAACTGAGCTGCAAAATGCCACCAAATACAAACCTCTAGAGAGTAAACAGCCTCCCCCAAATATGAATGATAGCACTTTGACTTTTTTAAGAGGAGTATCACTTACATGAATAAATGAAAAGAATTGGGTTCTCTTTTAATTTTCAGACTCCTGTGGTTCTTGGAGTCTATTTCTGTCGCAGTCAATGACTGTGCTGCCTGCAGCATGGAGTGCCACTTGGCTCCAGAGTCTTCTCCACCCACCAAGGCTCAGACTCTGCTTTATCAGCCAGGCTGGTTGGCTCTGATTGTGGCCAACTATCCCTAAAACCCAGGTCTGTCTTGCCTGATGCTTTACTGTTTCGTAGTTCTGTGCAAACAGTATCTAATTCCCCTCCCAGCTAATAAACATTTTACAGACACAAAAACCCACACACAAAAGCAGGGACTAAGGACTGTTGAGTGTCCTAAACAAGTGACTGCTCCTTGAAGACCTCATGATCAAAGTGCTACCATAAGAAATTTTGCAATGCACGTGTGTCACTGTTTCCTACAAGTGTATTTTGAAATCCAAGCTGGATCCTTTAAATGCAAGGCTGGCAAAAGCTGCTTTGTAATTTGCAGAGGATTTGTATAATGAATGTACATATTTAGTGAGAGGTGATGAACCCTTCTTCACCTCCCATCCAATGAAGCATTAGCACCACCAGTTGGTCATCAACCCTGAATAGCACCCAGTCTCAACTGCAGTAATAGCACAAGAGATTCAGGTTCTCAAGAGCAAGGTGTTGTGCCATCCAGATGTATTATTTAGTTGGTCTGAAGCTGAAGCGAGTCATGTTAAAATTACAGAGGTGCATTTTTTCTGGGTTTGTTGATTGTACCTGATCTGTTCCAGCTTGAAATTTAAACCTCACTAATTAGGGAATCAGAAAACTGCAGTAAGGAGCTCAGCTAAATTCCAGATCACTCAGCACAGTCATATTTTTCAGTTCACTGGTGAAAGACTGATGAGGATCCAGAGAAAACACTCTTAGTGTTTTGGACTTCTCAAGCATCCTGATGCAGTACATCCAGATGTACTAATCTGCAGGGAGAAGTGGGGCAGAGCTGGGTGCTGATTTTCAGTTCTCAGGTCAGTAACCTGGCTTGCCCCATGGTACACAGCTAGGCTGCCATGAACATGCATAAAGTTTTGATTCATGCATATATCTGCAATGATGGTTAAGCCTTCAAAACCAGGTATATACCTCTGGTTACTTGAAGGGTGTATCTGCTCTTCTTTGCTATTTTAGTTTGCATGAACTGCAAATGCCTTTCCTTTTCCTGGTTCTCTGCCTTCCTCTCCCCCTGTGTTTGTTAAAGGGGAATACAGGCATTTTACAGCACTCTCAGAGATTTCAAATTTCATTCCTACTTCCACTTGAGCCCCTGGCATCGCCAAGGATGTTAGCAGGAACATGGACTACCTTTGTACCTGCTTTACAGGTCTTTTCTATGGTGAGAGTGATCTAGGAAGTCTCAGTTTAAAAAGGAATTAAGATTACTCTGCCTGGACTGTTTCAACCACCAATTCATGAGTTTCTGAGATGGAGACAGGGTCATAACCAAGACCACACTCTGCAGGGAATAACACCTCTTGAGAGCAGAAGCAGGCTTTCAGCTCAGTACATAGAAAGGAGACAAACTATAAGACTTGCTCCCTTACAGAAATGTTAGCCATACAATTAATAAAGTGGTTATAAACTACTACAGGTGTCTCACCAAATTCTAACATTATTATCTGGCTGATGGCACCACTTTGATTAGTACACGTTGGTGCTTTACTGCCTCTCATCAGACTCCATTCACATCACATCCTTCCTGTCCTGCCTGCTTGGGATGGCACCTGACAGTGGCATCCAAGGATGTAAAAGCTAATTCACTGTGGCAGGATTGTCATTCTCAGAACCAGCATGTCTAACGAAAGACAATGCCCTAGACATTTTGAGTTCATTAGTATTTTTTAATTAATCTTGCTTATAGGTGGATACAAGAGTCTCAGTGATGACTGTGGCCTCCCCATGTGGCATCTTGTACAAGCACAGAACAAGGAGCAGACCTTGCCAAGCAGTTTTACACTTCAGGGTCTGTTATTGTGAGTCACTGGTGGGGTGGTAGAGAGACATGGACACCAAGTCCAGTCTTTCAACATCCCTCTTGAATTCTGAGGGACCAAGACTTTGATAGGCAAGACAGAGGAGGGAAGGAAAAAAGGATTTGGACCTCATTTTTTCCCTCTGGGAATGTTCTGATATTCTTTGTGGCACTCTTGTCATGTGGTTTATGAAATATTGTCCTGGTTTACTCTTGATAGACTTGTACGAATGAACATAATAAAAAACATAATAAAAACATATTTTCTTTCTCTTTCCTTCCATGTTCCCCTCTCCCTTTATCAAAATAAGCTCCAATTTGAGGATAGTCCCACAAAAACATGTGTAAAAGTTGAATACAAGCAATCTGTGATGTTGACTAAGACACTGCCAAGGGTTAAAAATGTAGAGCAAAACATGACAGGTCTCACAGCACGACTCTGTCCTGCTGCTGGCATGTGGTGTTTACAGAGCAAGGAGCTTGACTCGTGTAGGTAACAGCAGAACTCCTCACCTGTGCAAGTATTTGTGGTGCTCAAGCCCTGCCTTCACAGGGTTGGAGGGGTTTTGTAAGAGTTTTCTATTGTTTTTCTGTCAAGAGCTTATTAAAATTGAAAAATTATGCAGGCCACTGCTCGGCTGTTTCTCACAAGCTTTGCAGTGTATCATTTTTGTACCCTGGTTCTCAGCTACACAGGCTCTCTGAAGAGGCTGGGCAATCTCCAGTGCCACGTAGCACTCAGAAGTGGCACTTAGACTGTAAATATTATATGCTGCTGTAAGAACATTTGAATGGTAATACTCAAGCAATTACTTTCCTTTCAAGATCATTAAACACAAATCTGACTTGTATTTTAATAGGACTGCCAATGTATTTAATGGAGGGCAGTAAAGGGTAGTTTTTTTCTAATGGATGAATGTTTATATTATTATCCACTCTGAGAGACCACATTAGGAGGAGACTGCATAACCCTCATGTGTTTTGCCTCAGTCCTTCTCACAGAGTATTCAATTTTTTTTCTCAGTTCTGCATCTTATAGTATGATGGCAAAACTGCACCTACATTAAATTCCACCAACAAATACCGAAATCCTGAGCAGAATTTATAATTTGCATTTCCATCATGTCTGTTAAAATTGCAGAGAAAGTCAATGATTGGCAGGCTGACAGTTTTGGCCAGTGACTCCTGCTTTGAAGCCACAGGACAGACATTGTAGAACTGAGCAACATGAGCTTCTCCACACCACCTTCCAAACACATCTGGGACTGCTTGGAAGCATCCCTCAGCAGTGTCTGTAGGTGTTTCTGCCCCTACAGCCATTCCATTTGTGCTTAGGCAGACAAGAAGAGTGGATATCAGTGTGGGACACACCATGGGTGGCTGGGTCTGCTCTGAAGCCCAAAACTGCTCTTCCACAGCATGGACACACTCATCATTACTGCTGCCCTCACCACGGGACACCCTGGCTGGAAAGTAAAGTAGCTCCCTTGTGTCTTATCAGCTTTGTAAGTAGTTTGGATAAGTTGGTTCCTGACTACTTATATCACACTAGTACAACACCTGCATCATCTTGTCATTGTGAGGTTAAGTCACATATTTTTAGTAAAGATGGAGGATGGTGTGGGCATGAAATCCTCAGCAGTCTTTGCGTACTGGGAGCTCAGGAAATGCTGCACTCTGTTTCCATTTTCCCCTCACTTCCTGAAAGCAAAGGCTAGGAATGACAATGCTACACTACTGGTTAGCTGTTGGTAGCCTCTGGACAGTAGGCAGAAAACTTTGACTGTCTTTTAATTCCTACTTGCACGCATACCATAAAAACACCCCCTTCCCTGCTGACTGTGGTGAAGAATCTGCAAATGCAGCACTACAGACTGTGTGGTGTTATATTCCCAAAACCTGGGACTCAGAAACACATTTCTCTGTGGTCAGTGCTCCTGTATCAGTCTGATTTTAACCATGGAAGTTTGTTGTTCTAAGCAACACACAGCTCAGTGGCTGAGAATATGCACATGAGCAACCTGCCTCTTCACTAAAACATTTCAGGTGCAAATCTGGATGTCTGTTTGTTATGAAGCTGTGGAGAGTAGTTATTATGAACTTAACAAGTAGAATTTAGTAGATGTTTATAGGTCTGCATTGTAAACATTGCCATGCAAACCATCCATAAAGTGGCTTTAAATCTAGAGATCATGCAAAGAAGTCTGGGAGTTAAAGAATAACTGGTGGAAGGTTTTTTATTACTTTGCATTTTAGTGAGAAACAGCAAAATCCAATCAGGAATTCCTACCGGACCAAATTTATAACCAGGCTATATTTTGCTAATAAATGGAGTGATAAGGGTGGAGGCCTCCAGTTATGAGTGCTTTCTACAAGTTGTAGGAAGAAATAATGAAGAAATAATATTTTCCTCTCCCCTTCATCCTAGGGGACACAGAAATCATATTGCACTGAGATACTCCCACCCCACCCTCTGCTTTGCATGGCTCTGCTCCAGCAGTGCCTCTCTGAGCACCTGCTTGCCAAGAGCTTCTCCAGGGCTAGGTGAGGGTTTTATCAAAAATTCTCACTCCACTGGGGAGGCAGCAAAGGCACAACTGGAAGGGTAGAGAAACGTGTGGAGCCCAATATCTATAACAGCAGAGACACAAAGTCAGAACGTGCTCGGTGGTGAGTGTGTTCCCAGGAATATATGGCTCTCCCACTCCTAAAGGGGGGTACTCCAACCACTACTGCTGCCATATTTGGGACTGTTATTACAGGAAACTGTTGATATTTTCTGGGTTAAGGATGGTTATCTGGAATTCATGGATGATTTAGTCCTTTTGCTTGCAGAAATAGTTTGATATGCTCTTTAAATAAGCATATAAAGAGACTGATGTGTGATGTTTGTGGGTTCAGATGTTCTGAAAAGTGACATTCCCATACGGAAGAGAATAAAGCTTAAAAGGGAATATTATTTATAAAAGCACCACCATGCACAGGCAGTGTTTATTTACCATTTAAATGCCTCATTTCTGTTCTGGCTGTCTGTGCTATAATTTGCACAGGCACTTAAACTTGAGTATAAATAAATGCAAAGAAGTAGTGTTTAAGCAGAGTTAGGATGAGGAAATCAAGCGCTAAAAGATGGAGGCTGCTCCTGCCTCATCAGATCAGCCATCTTACCCACCTCTGGCTTCTGGGAGGGCCCTTTTAGCGACAAGCAAGAAGCCATCCATGCTTGCATTTGAGGAGTTGGATCAGAATATCAGTGCTGAAGACGTGGCTGAGAATTAATGAGCGGGCGCGCAGTGCGAGCCAAGCACCACGGCATTTCATCACTAGCGAAATGCAGGGAATGAGATGAGGCACCTCAGGTATTTTGCCAAGATCCTTGAGATGGGAAGTGTTTTCCTGTGGGCAAAGTGAGGCACGGACTCTGCTCCAGGATGAGGGCAGCAGATGCCAGAGAACAACCCCAGGATGGCAGGCTACAGTGGAGACGTTTGCCACTGTACCCCATGAGTTGGAGTGGGGGAAACCAAACTGTATCTCCTTCTTCAGCTCTATGCCTGTCCCCCTCCTCCTCCAAATCCATAAACAACTGCTTTGCTTTGTCTCTCTCCTGTGGTTAGGGACATGTATATGGGAGAAGTGACACGTTACACACACACAGCCTCCTGGGGACATGGTGCAAGGGCCTTGTCGGGTGGGGGCATTGGGCAGGGCAGGCATGGATGCTCCTGGGGTGGGAAGGGATCCTGGGGTTCCACTGCTGAACTCAGTAGGAACAGATTTACACTGGTTTTGTTTGCATGGTTGTGTTTGAGGAAAGACATCTGAGGCAGGGTTTGATTAGAATGTTAAGAGTATAAATCCCTCATCTGGTTGCCTTTATTTACCTAAACAGAAGCGTTTTTTGGCAGAGGAAAAGAAGGCACCTATTGTTTACTGGGACTATTAAAAGGCTGGAAAAAAACTGATCTTTTTTCGTCATGCTACAGCAAACTCCTGCCTGAGTTCCTGAGAACAGGCAGTAGGAACACAGGTGAGTGTAAGGGAAGGTCATGCTACTTACCATGTCTGCTCTGTTGCAGTGCATGGGGAAGGTGTCCTTGCTGAGTTCTTTTCTTTCATAACATCAGCCATGATGACTTTTACAACACAGCTGCATGATCTCCTGCCTCTGACAAATTGTCAGGGGGTGCACAGCCTCTCCAGCAGGTCCCTGAGAAGCCTCTTCACATGCAGAGAGCATATAAAGGGCAGGAGGAGCAAGCCAGGAAACTGTGGCACACCAAGATCTGGAATGGCTATTTCAGAGTTGTAGTCTCAGGAGAGGATTCTGTATTTGGGACAAGTCCTGTTTGGAAAGGTGAGTGTTCCTTTGCTTCTCTTTTAATGGCATCAAAGAGAGAAGACTGTGACCAGCAAGGTGTTCAATGTCAACTGCATTGGATGTAACAGAGGGGAGATGCTGCTTGGAGTCTGCTTTGGGTTTGAGAGGGGATCAGGCAGTGGCAGTACTATATTGCAATTTCTGGCTCTACCTTGTCTGAAGAGCCATCCTTACCTTTCTTAAACCAGTGTTTTCTATTCACACCACTACAGCATTATCCAACACACATGTTGCCACTGTAAAAGCATTTTCTTGCATCCTGCCTTCACGGTCGGGAAATGTAAGAACTGAGATGTGATTGTGTTGTGGCAATGAGATCACACTTCCCACTCAGGTGAAGGGGCAGCCTGAAGGAGTGATGGGTGGGAGGTATGAGGCCAGCAGACCCAGCTGTGCCCCTCTCAGAGGATCTTGGCAGTGTGCAAGGAGCTGTGCCTTCCACAGCACAGGCTGCACGGCGCTCCCCTGCCTGCCCTCGTGGCTCCAGTCCTGGCCATGCAACAGCGACGTCAAAACTGGATGTGCCACTCTCTGGCCAGTCCCAACGAGCTGTCACACTTGAAAGGTATCTGAGAGAGAAAGACAAATTGTCCTTAATGAGCAGCAGGGAATACCAGGTAGTTGTTCCCCTCGTGTTTCCCTAGCAGCTCTCCAGCTTTGCCCACAGCAGCGCCTCTGCTCTCAGCCATTCAGCGATGCAGCAGCAGTGAGCTTTGGGAGCAGCCCCCGGCACTACTGCCAGCAGTGGTGTACAGCCTCTTGACTTGGGTAGGAGGGAAATGCCACCCCTCCTGTGCGCATGTGTGTCTATGAGTGCCTTTTGAAAAGCACCAGGCATACATTAATACTAATAACTAAGACAGCTATTCCTTTGCTTCTGCCTGATAGGCAGCAGGCAGAGTGTGAACCACGCTATGTATCAATTAAGTGAAAAATAAATAATAGGAAGAAAGTAATATCTTTAACAGTGTATTCACTGGCACATACATATTTATTAGATAGCAAATAAAATGCTGCTCATATCATGTTTATGTGCATCGTGAAGCCCTAAAGTAATTTATGGTGTCATGGTTTAAACGATGCAAGTCAAATGCAGTAGCACTGCCATATTCCTTACTGAAAAAGCTCTGTTGTTTTGTTTTTCTTTCTTTCTTTCATACCCTTGTTGCATTATGACTGTGTATCCTGCATGGGAGACCAGGCTTTTCCAACCTAAGGGAATAAAATTAATTTCTAAACATTTTTCATTCGGCAAGTTTTATTGCAACTTTAACCTAGTCATCCCATCTTCAAAGACAAACCAGAGGGAGTCAGGGGAAGCAGGGTCTATTCAATGGAGTTGCAATATGTGGTTGAATCAGGAAACACAGCAAAAGCATGTGCAGTTTGCTGGATGTATGAGTAGCAAGGGGACTGTCTCCTGAAACATGGTTAAATATGTAAACTCTGCCTAGGGAAAATGTTTATTTACCTAGATTGACAGCAATCAGGGTAAAAAGCACTCAAGATAAGTGGCTCTTTAGCCAGCTTTAATTTGTTGACGGATGGATTGATGGGAGGATGGTCAAAGAAATGACAACATTACTCTCTGTAATGGAGATATCCTGTCTGCTGGAGTTTGCAGTCCTATTTGGTTTAATTATTCCTGATCCATCTACGAGCAAACTTTTCTCCCAGTGAGACAAGTTGTCACTCCTTTTCTTTAAATAAAAAGATAAGGAGGTAAAAATCAAGAAAAATTAGAGCAAAGGATGATGGCATCTTCTGCCAAAAATGTATACAAAATCATCCGTATTGCTTAAAGATGGTTTACTGTATTAATTGAAATAGTTGTGCATTCTATTATGCAGTTTGTATGGGAACAGATGGCTCATTTCACAGATTAAACCTTGTCCTTTTACATTGCTTCAACAAAATAATAGTGAATGAACATCGCTATTGTAAGTGATCCCAAGTTCAAACCTCATAGCATCAAAACAGGCTATGCTTTTGAGGTGGAAGTTAGTGGGAAAGCAAGGAAACAGATCGTTGAAATGATTCACCATGTACATTTCACCACGGCTGCAGCAAAGACAAAGAACAACTTGCAATGCTTCAATCTCGCTCACACTTTTTCTCGAACACAACACAGATGAGGCTACTGGTCCTGCAGCGTGGAAAAAAAATGGGAAATGGGCTGTGGGTTGGGATTGCATATGAATTTTGTGGACTGTAGTGATAAGAGTTTCTCAGGCTTACAGCAGCAATGACACATGAGACTGTGGTCTGTTGTGCTGAGCACTCAGAGGAGACTGCTTGCAAAGCATCCTGAGAAATATCCTGCACTTACTGCAGAAGAAATAGCTGCCAGTCAGCAGTACAAACTGATATATCAGATTTTATAATCTGGCTGAAATATGCTTGCTTCAGGATAAGCAATAAAGGAGCAAATACCAGTAGCTGCTTGCCTAGCCAGAGGGATAGTTGCCCCCAACATGACTAAGGGCAATCCATGGTAACACTTGTTTTCCAGGGTTGAATACCCTGCAGTTTCTGAAGAATCACTTATCTTTTAGCTTGGATTCCCCAAATTTGGGTTAACCAGTATCAGTGTCACTACTGGAAACCACATCCCCAGTGCAGCTTGTTTTATGTGGGCTGGCAAAGGGGTGGGTGGCACGAAGGGAGGCTGCAGATAAGAGCAGCTGCATATGAAACAGGTGCAGCTCACATCTCTGTAGAAGCCATCACCACAAACAACCTGAGCATGAGCTCTACATGGGCCTCTCAGAGGAAGATTCATCATGGTGGGGGTGTGTGGGAACTAAATTACTCTCACATCAAATTTGCTTAGCCTGGACCCATTGAACATGTGGGTCTGCCCAGCAATGTTTGATTTGCTAAAAGATGGGAATCTGAGAGTCCCCCCCTCTGCAATGGCATGGGGGTGTCATTGCACAGCCACAGATGTCTGCCAACAGCGCAGGGGCCACCAGCAGCAACGAGCCACCACTCTGAGACCTATTGCTGATGGCAAACTCCTCTTGGCATCAGATGAGGCTGGGATGAAGTCCTGGGCACCTACTTTGAGAGCAGGGACCCTCCAGAAGATCCCAGGGCTCCATCGTGCTGTCCCTGCTGGGGCAGCTGGCAGGGGGTGGGGGATAACGAGGAGCCCTTTGGCATCTCTCCTCGTGAGCACAGCACTGGAGGGTGACTGCGGGCACGATCCCATCCAACGCGCTTCTGCATGGCTTGGACCAGACCCAACGACACGACAAGCACATATGCTGCTGCTGGAAATTTTATGTGGAAAAAAACTAGCCTAGATTGTAGTTTATAGTTCTTTTCAGCAGGACTGCATGAAGCTAATGACACAGAAAGCCATTTGGGTTAAATTGTGAAACTGAAAGATGCAGCACCTGTTTTTATGCTTCACATGTTACTAAAAATACTTCTTCCTTTCTAAAACGCAACAGAAATGACAATACAAAAGAAAACTCTACAATGACACTGGTGACATTATTAAGAGGGGCTTCCATCAGTGGCCCTGTGCACAGAAAGATGAAAACAAAGCCAGAAGAAACAGCAGACATCATTATGCCATTGTTTAAACTCTTGGTGCATCCATACCTGATGTAATTCATTGCCCTGCTGGTCTCTCACTGTAAAAAGGAAGATTTAAGTAAGTTTTAGACAAGGGAGGCGAGAATATTCTGAAGTATGGGAGAGCTTCCATATGAGGAGAAACTAAATAGCATCTATTTATGCTGAAAAAGAAACTCCTGAGGCACAGAAACATGGCAAAAATCTGTGGAGGAGGCAGAGGGCTTTAGAAACAAATGAAAGTGCAGAATTTAACAGAAGTGTAACATTTCAGGGAAGGTGTGGAAGTCGGATAAGGTCAATGTTTCAAATAAGAGGTTATGCTAATCCCTTTGGGGACAGCAGCCCAGGAGCTGCCAGGGACCATGTGGGGCAAAGCCCACCTGGCCTGGTTGCAGGTGATGATCCCACTCGTGCCGGGGCAGGGACTGTGGTCAGCTGTGTCCTGATCCCCAGCCAATGCCACCTTGGGCAACGGGTGTGGGTGGGCACAGGGATGCTCAGCCCACTGGCCATGGGGGACCCTGGGGTAGCTGCCATCAGGAGTGGTCACTGGCACCTCTAGAGACCTTTTTTTTCTGTGGGTGCAGCTCACATGATACAAATACAGTATTTATTGCTAAACATTCTCCTCTCCCCTCTTCAAAATCAAGTGAAAAGCCCTGACTCAAGAAAATCTTTTTACCAGTGAGAAGGGAGCATTGCCAGAGAATATGAACCCCCGTAGAGATTTTACTTTTGCTATTGATTTTATGCGTGAGATGTTTAGGTACTCTGATAATATCTGACAGTATAAGAAGCCAGAGAACAGGAAGGCTAATACAGTAGCAATGTCACCAGGATAACTCGTAAATTTTTTGGAAATTGTGGGTTTAAATCTGACTGAAATACTTCATTGTTTATGAAGCAAAGAAGCGTTTTGACAAAAAAAAAAATCATCCTTCCCTCAAGGTGTTCTAATTTTTTTATTGTTATTTTTTATGAAAAGGACACGGAAGGTAAAACAGGATGTTTTAGAGAGCCATAAATGCCTTAGAAAAGGAAAAATATAAACAGCAGAAATCTGAGTGGTGAACTGAGGCATTCACAGTGAAGGTACACACCTGCCCTACCTTGCTGACAGTGTGGTGTGTAACTTACGTCGCACTGGAACTATGGCACCTACTCGAGTGTTAAAAACCCTCATTGAAAACATAGTTTTAAAATTAACAGTTCCCTGAACAACAGCACTGGTCCTCTGGGACAACGTGGACCAGAAGGCACAGGGATGGGGACAGTGTGTCCTCAGCTCCTCTGGAGTCTCAGAAGATGTTCAGCCAGACCTGCCCTCTTGACAAAACGCTGCTCTGTCAAGCCAAGCTGCTGTCTAAAGACATCCACCCACCCTAAACAAAACCTACAGCCACGTGTTTCTGAGAAAAATGGTCTTTTCAAGGGTAAATTGCTTTTAAAAATAAAGTTACCTGGAAGGCTGGCTGCAGTTTCGGTGCTCCCTGGGTTTGGTTGCTCTCCTGGGGCATGAGAGGTTGGATCTTTTTGGGCTGAGGAGGGACTTGAATTCATGTCTACCCCTTCCTGCCCTCATATTAAGCAAAAATAATGTAAAACATAAACTAATGTATGTTAAATGTGCAGGTCTGGACAACCGAGCTCTGGAGAATGATGGGCACACTCCCACCCTTCGTGTTTCCAACTGTTTAATGCCTCAGGAGGGGCAAGATTTAAGTGCTTGTCATTCTGGGCAGCCCATTCCTCCTCATGCACAACCCAGAGAGGCTGGTCCTCATGCTGGGCTTCACACTAGTGGGCCAACCCTAAAGAAAAAGAAGGGGCAGTGTGTGACCTGTCTGGACTGTCCCCACATTGAATCTGTCCCCAGATGTGCTTTGTTTTGGGCATTTGAGTTCTCTGTCAGAAATACTCATTCATTAAAAAAGAATGAGTGCTTTCCATACAGATACTTGAGGATTGTATGTCAGGAGACTGAAATATCTTTCATTTCAGTTCATTTATTCCAGCAAGTCTCCTCACTGTAACTGTAACCCACCCTGCTGTCAGGGAATGTACTAGAGCTACCGCAGAGCTAAAGAACCAAAAAATATACATTTGAAGTGACAGCATGAAAGAAGCGAATGGGGATGAAATATAATTAGCTGAGGCAAGGACAAGTAGGTAAGTCTCCACAGTCATAATTTATGTGGGATATTGTTATAGTTATTACCATGCAATTTAACAGGAATACACCAGAGCAATTTTCATATCTTAAAACATGCAGATGCACTCGTATATATGAGAAAGTCTCAGAACTCAAATCATCCAAAATAATCAAGAAAGTTATTATCATAAACAGCCACAATTAACACAGAGATCGCAGGGGATGAGTCTCAATTTCTGATTATCTTAAGAGAAACTGAAAGCATTATTAAAACTTTAGTGTTGAAATTGTAGCTACATTCACTTCTCTGTGCACACAGCAGCACTCTGTCATCTGCAGCAGTCATTCCTCTCCTGTTCCTTTGCCAGTCCTAGAACCAATACATTGTGTGAATTTGAGATTTCCCAAACCATTAGAGGACACACATGGTAATGTAAAATATTTGGACTGACCTTGCCTGTATAAATTGATTTTTTTTTTAGAACAAAAGAGTAGTCTGCAATTACTAAAGAGGAGAGGGAGGAGGTATGGACACTATTGGTACAAGCTTCTAGGGATTTAAAGTTGCAAAGTGCTTTATGACAGCCTGTGCTGCCATCCATAATTTACAGGCTTCCTTCTAACATTTCTGTCAATACAGTATTGCTCTTATCAGCTGCATAAATTATTTCTACCAGTAACATGGAATCAAAGAACGGTTTGAGCAGGAAGGGACATTTAAGGTCATTTAGTCCGACCCCCTGCCATGGGTAGGGACATCTTCAACTAAATCAGGTTGCTCATCAGAGCCCCATCCAAGCTGGCCTTGAGTGTTTCCAGGGATGGGGCATCTCTCACATCTCTGGGCAATCTGTGGCCAGTGTTTGACACCCTCATTGTAAAAAATTTCTTCCTTATAGCTGGTCTTGATCTGTCCTTCTCAGCTCCTCAGACTCTCCCATTCTGTCACTCTTTTAGTCTACATCTAAACCAAAGAGTTTTCAGCTACATGTAGAAATGTGCCAGGAGAAAAGCATCCTGTCCCTCAGGTGTGTCATCTGCACCACTCAGATTAGTGACGTCTGCACACTTGCTGACACAATCTCAGTGTGTCGTTGATGAAGATATTAAACAATATTAAACAATATTGGTCCGAGTACAAACACCTGAGGGGCATCACTTGTCACCCATCTCCATCTGGACATTGAGCCATGGACCATGGACATGGCTATGGACCACTATCCCCTGGATGCAACCATCCAGACAATTCTTCATCCACTGAACGGTCCACCCATCAAATCTAAATCTCTCCAATTTAGCAAGAAGGATGCTGTGGGGGCCCATATCAAAGGCCTTACAGAAGTCCAGATAGATGACATTTGCTCTTGCCTTGTCCACTGATGTAGTCACTACAACATAGAAGGTCACCAGGTTGGTTAGGGAGGACCTGTCATGCTGGCTGTTCTCCTTGAGCCATAGCAGAACTTCTAGGATGATCTGTTCTATGATCTTCCCAGGCACAGAAGTGCAGTTGACAGGTCAGTAACTCCCAGGGTCCTGCTTTCTTCCCTTTTTAAAAACGAGTACAAAGTTTCCCTTTTTCAGCCACCAGGGACCTCACCTGTCTGTGCCACCATTTCAACAAAAGGAGACATTCATCATTTTAATTACCATTTAAATTGCTGAAGATTATCCACTGTCCATTAGATTCCAACAATACCCAAATGTAAGCTCTTCTCATCGTATGCTAAAATACAATAACCACCAACTCTCATAGCCATCTGAAAAAATCAATCACTCCCACACTAATCAAGTTCTGTTTCTCTCAGAAGATTTTTCTCTCTTTTTCCTGTAGTTATGTGTGCCCAGTGTGATTCAATACAGCTAACCTATGACTCCTCATAGCTGCCTACTTAAGGTGACTAGCTTGTGTGTATACAGGGTTCAATCTAGTAGATATTGTTTAGAATCAGTTGATGTTGTCTTGGGGCATGGGAAGAGGCTGGAGGAGCTTCAGAGGTTTATTGTTGTCTAAAAATCTGTTCCTCAAGTAAAGAAGTGTTGTCCTAGATTTGGAAAGAGAGCACTTACTTAAGAAGGAAGGATAAAGTACCTCAGCTGTCAGCAGCATTTCTGGCATTTCTGGATCACAAAATCATTCTCTGTCTATTGCCATGTACTTAGATAAGAACAAAATGAATCTCCAGATAATGCAATTTAGTGGTTTTATCTTTTTCACTTTGAGGGTCAAAGTGAGCTGGGTCCATCGTTGAGCCAGATCAGTGAGCCACATTAGACCAAGTCTGCATTCCCAGCAAATAACTTTTCAAGCAAGAGATCCATAAAATTCTTACAAAAGTCTTAAGCAAGATTGCTAAGATCTAAATTTTAGATGTGTCAAAGAAAGCCTATTATGTTATTCCTGGGTTGGTTTTTTGCATCATTTTTTCTAATACTGCCAGTCCATGTCTGTAAAAATCCCTCTTTGCTGAATCATGCCTGGAATCCATATTAGAAGTCAAGTGTAAAAAGAAGGAGGGAAAGCTGTGCTACAGGCAGCTGTTGTTGTCAATGCCCTTTCCTTTCCTGAAATAAAAGTCACACAAAAACTTAAAACCTTGCTGGGCCTCTACTTCTTACAGTCAACATTACCTCCCTTCAGATCTGTAAAAGGGCAAATCTTTTCCTAGCAACAGCATTAACCCATTCACAGGGATTTGAAAATAGGCTTTCTGTCTTTCCCATAGCTGGCAACACCTTTTGCTGTTCCTGCATTCCTGTGGTTTAGAGTGTTATAGTCCCTCTTTAGCATTAGGAACCATCTCACAGGAACTCCAAAAAGAGAGGAGAAACAGTAAAGCTTGATATTTTTTAGAGCATTTGTTCTGCTTTAATCAAGGCACCAAACAACAGGGCAAGGGAAGAGCTACTGACAGCACTTAGAAGCAAATGGTCCAAATACACAGCCACAGCAGAAAGTGTGTATAATAATAATAATTTATAATAATAATAATAATTTAATAATCCAGTATTAATTGGAATACATAGGATTCTTCTGATACAATCTCAAGTCAATAATTAGGCTGCTAATTGACAAGACACTCTTTCCTCAGTAAGAGTCATGACCACACTCCTTAGTCATTGTGCAATGCTCCTCAAATGGGAAGGAAGGCAGGTAAGTAAAACCACAAAAGAAAGGTCTATAGTTCATTTCACATGTATGAAAATACAGACATAGATATATTTTGTAGCAGCACCCAAAATGTTTTATTTATATATTTTTCTAGCTTCTGGACCAAATCGAACTTTATTCCTTTTTCACAGAGCACCAACTTGGTAATCTTATTTCCCCCCATCACTGTAAGACACCAGCCCATTTGTCTGTATCTCCCAACAGACTTGGCCTAGGGAGGTAAAGCCAGAGTCTATGAGCACTATTTCCCTCTTTTATTAGCAAAGGTGACTCCTGACAACAGCCTTGGAATTTCTGTGCATTGTTATAGTCTCCAAACTGTGGTAGACCCATCCCTTGTCATTCTTGAGGTCCTAATAAATAGTCTTCATGTGCTACAGGAAAATACCAAACAGCAACATGTCTGAATGTGTCAGTTCTGTATGACATGGGCCTTGATTGAAACCCCTTCTGTCTTTGTCCTGTCACCCCCTGTCCCAGACATTATACAGTGATGGGGAATTTGCAAGACATATCAGTGGCTGGCTGTGGTTCATTGGTCAAAGTGCTTGAGAGTCATGGGGCTATTCAGTTTTGTATCCTTAGTGATGTTAAGAGTGGCCTGTTGAAATCCTATCTACCTCTGGGGAAGGATCCATGCAAAAGACTGTAACAACAATAGACAGGTGGAGGCTCAGCTCCAAATCTGAACTTTGTGATGGGTCCCTACTACAGAGACAACACATAACACTCTCAGGCTCCACTAAAAAATACCAAGCAATTTAGATTATAAAACTCAAAACAATACGGTTTTTTTTTTTGTTGTTTTGTTTTCTTTTGTTTTTTTAATACTTATGAAAATACGGTATCCATGTATACAAATGGAAGGCAATTCCAAAAGGGAGTGGATGTCATTTAAAACACAGAGCTTTAGGCCAGGTGGTAATCTGAGTGATTTATTGTTATGCTACTAATACTGTGTGAGCTACTAAAGCATTTGGAATCCACTGACATTTCTCATCCAAGACAAGGGGAAGACCTAAAGATCCACATTTAGTGATATGCCAATGCTGAAATGAAATGAGGAATACAAACCCTATGTGATAATTGCAATATTTTCTGTCAATTAAGAGGTGTTTTATCAAAACTGTTCACAAGAGTTCTTCCTTCAGAAATGACCAAAGTCTCCAGAGAACTGACCACAGTGGGTCTCCAAAGGAGTTCTTATTTTTATCAAAAGGAAGTAAGATACAGAAACTTGTAATCTACCCCTCAACCAATGATCTCCTTGCCAGCAGATGATGTGAATTTGGAAAGGAGAGAGTGGACAAACACTTGAAAGGCATTTACTGAGGGCACCTAAACAGACAAATTGCATTAGACTCAGACAAGCTCTTGAATCAGACCCAGTCTGAGCCTAGGACAGTATTACCATATGCAAATATCATAGATGCATGCCTTGTTCTCACTCGACCCGAGGCACTTGCTATGGCCACTGCTGGAGACAGGATGCTGAGATCTGCCTTCCTCTGAGCCCTTATGGTTATTCTTGTGTTCCAGTGAAGTCACAGTGAAAGCCCTGTTGGCAGGAAAGCTGTGTTGGCTTCATGTTGGCTTCATGTCGGCATGAAGCATGTCTTTAGTTGTCCATCTTTTTTTTTTTTTTTTTTCTTTTTTGACATATTTTCTAGTCTTTAGTGCTTTGGTTATCTTTCAAATCTGTATCTACAAAGGAATTAATTCTTAGCAATATATCAGTGTTTTTTTCTGCTGGATTTTAGACGGATTCCTTCTTAGGTGTTTTAGACAACTTCAAGGTGAGATGACCTTTCTTGTACTTCTGTGATACACCTGAGAAAGTGATGACGCATCCAGAGTAATTTCTCTGCCTTGCAGTTCTTTCCACACATGCATCATCCTCCCTTATTTTTTTATTACTTATTATATATTTGTGTGTCAGTACTATGAAGTTATATAAGGTGATTAATGCTCTATGACTGTGTAATGACTTGATTTGATTTGTGAAAAAATAATTAGAGACGAAAGAAACCGCCCTTAGAAAAAACCATGAGACCAGATGGAACGGTATGTCTTGGGCGTGGGAATGGTTACACAGTAGTCTTTGGGAAACAATCACTTGGGGATTTTGCTCTCCTGCTCAAGGACAACCTCAGGGACCAGCATCTCTTCTTAATTATCGGAAAAGTTTAGGAGAGAAATTCATCTGGGAAATTTGCCCTTCGCCAATAGATCTGAGTGCAGCTTCTCTAAAACTTTTGACTGGCCAGGGAAGTCTTTCCCCATAACTTTAGTATTTATCAGAGGGTTTGGTTCAGTTTCAGAGGACAAATCATCATGCTGACATCTCCACACCCAGGTGGGAGTGAAGACAGACCAACCTCTGCCAAAATAATAACAGTAATAACAAGAGATGTGTTGACTAAGTACTTGTGCTCAGCCACTTCCTCCACAGGTGAAGGAGGAAGCAAATGAAGCAAAGGAAGATTTCAGAAAACAAAAGCAACACAATGACATCTATTAGCACTTACTGCTGTCACCTTGCAGTAGGGGCTTCACATTTCAGTGGTATAGATTTAGGACTATACACCTTGCCACAGACCTCAAAGTCCTTTTAACCTTTCTGGTAGGATTTGGAGCAGCAGGAGTAAGCAAGTACAGGAGGCTGTTAGGCTGTGTAACTCCCACTGTCCCAAAAGCTATGTTTACAGTTTAAACATAAAGGAATTACTTGATTCAACATATTGTTGCATCAGCCATATAGAATCAGAACCAGTCCTAAGCAGTTCTGTAAAGTGCCATTAAAGTATTTATGGCTAACCTGGGAATTTGTGTCGCAACTGAAACAGGATTAAAAGAGAAAGACACAGCCAGTATGGTGGGGCTGTCCATATAAAGGTTCTCATTCACTCTTATGTTTCACTACTGAAGCTTAATTTTGCTATAACATTAAGTTGGTTCAATTTAAAAACAATCCCCCCTTCAAAAAGAAAAAAAATCCACAAAAGAAAGAGAGAAGCATTAGAAGCCATACTTTGTGCCTAATTCTACTCTCCAGCAAAGCCAGTGTGTGCAGAAGATGATTCCTTTCAGTCCTGGAAGCACCTGTTAGTTTGCAGTCCAAATGAGCTATACAGGTTTGTTCAATTAGAAGTAATGAGAGTTTTAAATCGTGGGGGGAAAAAAATCCTGGGATTATCAAGACTGAGATTTCTCTGTTTCCCTTTTCTAAATTTTTCTAGCTTCTCCCAACATTAAAATCAACACATATATATTTGTGACATCTACAAAAACACAGGATTTCAGAAGCTTCTCAGAATTTGCTGGTAGAGAGTAACAGTTGGGACACAAATCTAGTGTTGATTAATTGTTATTTTAATATAGTATTTTTATTTAAAATATATACTTAATTAGGAGGCTAGTTGTGGTAGAGATCCCAGGGAGATTTTACGTTTATTTCTTTATTATGAAGAAACCATGTTCTCAAAATCTGATTTATTTCTGAAAAATGAATTGGGACAGAGTAACCAGTGCCAGGGATGAGTAATCAGTGCCAGGTTAGGCATGCTTCACTGGATTGCAAGGGATGGGAAGCTCACTGCCATAGCAGCTCATCAGCCCAGACTTACCCTCTGCCTGGCACAGTGTCTGGTCACTGTGGATTCCCACTGTGCTGCTTTTCACCACCTCAGATGGTCACTTCAGTCAAGTTTATATCAACTATTTCTGGCTTTTTGAGGTAGATGTCTCCTTGCTCGTCTTACAAAAGAGCTTTGGTTGTGCCTGTGACACAAGCCATAACTCAGACTGGCAAACGCTATTCAGTTCCATCAGGCGTACTGATGAGTTTTCACAATGATGGCTTAGGCAAATTTCCTAACTATATGTTTCTTCTTGCTGAGAAACTGTTGGCCAAGAGTTCACAAGTGAGCAGTGCACCCTTTCCAGGAGAAAAGGAGGTCTGTTCGTCGCCCAGGTAGAAATTCAGATGTTAGAGGGGTGCTTGAATCAGGCCTGGCGATGCAGACACAATTAGCGGACGCTGCACCTGCCAAACCTGCAGCAGATATTAATGTTGCTTAGAAAAAAGGGTCACGAACAGAGATGTCAGACTCTGAAACTCCAAAGGAAATTATGCTGTCAGCAAAAGGCCAGGCAGACCCCCAAGACGGGAGAACGCGCCAGGAGGTTCCTTTTGCTGGGAATGCAGAGTTTTCCCTGTGGGGAGTGGGGGTTGGCAGCTGCACACCTGCTTCCTCTGCAGCTTCCCAAGTGCCTCCCCAGATGGGAGCGTTTGCTGGAGATGGCCCACGCTGCTCCGAGCAGTTTCCTGAGCCCTGTGGCTGCTGTCAGGGGGAGAAACAGGATGTGAAACATGGCATCATTTCATTTCACTGCAAGGAAGCAGAAAACACAATGGACAAAATACTGTTCCCAGTCCCCACGTGTGGCTCAATACTGGTGCTTGAAAGGATTGTTTGAATACAGTGGACCAGCAATAAGCACAAAGAGAGGAGGTTTTAAATGCTTCTAAATTACACTGCAGCAAATTCCCTGTGTTTCCTCCCAGTTTTCACAGTCTCCATCATCATGACATGTAAGTATTCAACGTGGGGCCTTGCTCCACATGCCTTCTTCTTCTTGAATCAGTCGGGCTGTTCTGCCGTCACACATCTGTAGGCTCTGGAGTGCTCAGTGGGAGTGAGGGACCTCAGAAGGGGACCTGGCCCTCCAGGCTCCTTTGCTGCCCTGTGGCCAGGGTGCTGCACAGACTGTGGCATGGAAGCACAGCCTGGGGAAAGGTGATTCCTCCCCTGTCTGCACCTCTCCATGGCCAGATGCCCTGTTTGGGGCAGCATGCAGGCAAAACTTGTCTGAGATCCACTGCTGGGAAACTTCTCCTTCAAGTCGGAACCATAAGGGAGGTCAGGGAGCACTCTTACTTCCAAAAATGATAGGAGAAGGTGATGGAGCCACGACAATTATTCAGTCACAAACCAATTAAAGCACTCAGGAGAATGTGAGGGCTTGGCAGACTGAGTGTCTTTGGAGTTAAATCCTGAAAAAGTCCACTCCAAACCAGATCAATCATCCCAGGAACAAGACCAATGCCCAGGCCTCCTCCAGGACTCCAATGAATGCTGAAGACAGGAAGTGCCACTAATGCTTTCTTCTTTGAACTTTCCACAATATGACTCATTGGGCCAAATCCAGCATGAACACCTCCTGATTTGAAATATGGAAACGAGCTAGACTGATTGGCAAAATACTAAGATTTCACTCTTTCCTCCTGCTTCCACAACTTCTTTTCCCACCTTGTTTCCTAGAAATGTTTATTTGCATTCTGAGACTGAGAGTCACTGCAGAAGCTGCACTGGGAGCTCACCTGGAGTGCTCGCTGAAACACCCCAGCTGCCCAAACTTCAGCAAGCTTCTTCCAGCAGCACAAAAACATCAATATTTGCAGCGAGACAGAGAGAAAAAAACCTGCTCTACCTTCAAAAAACTTCACTGCTCTTTGGAGGACCTAAGGTGAACAAAGAGAAACGTGGAAGTTTGTCCTGCAGTGACAGGACATCTTAATACGGTTCCAAGGGCACCAAAAGAGGGATACTCTGTCACCTACTCACTTCTCCTTTCCTGAAGCCACACATAACACAAAGTTAATTAAAGCCTCTATTCTGAGAAAAAGGAATGTTCCATTTGGTAAATTTAGAAACAGCTGGTTAGTTTTATCCATTACTTTTGTGCTAACATCAGTTGAGCTCATTCAACTCTCCCTTTTTATGAAGCTGTCCTTCCTATGCTACCTGATAGCTACTAATTGCTGCAACTACATTTCTGAATTGCAAATTTTCTGCACTGATAAAAACTTTGATTGCCTGTCAGCTACACATAAGGAAAAGATCACCAGTGCTAAATGAGGTGTTCCACGCTTGGATAATAATGCCTAATGAATTATTCAAAAAAGAATGCTTGAATGAAGCAAACAATTTGAAGGGTTACTAGCAGCCGTAACAGTTCAACAGCCAAAAGAACAAAAGTATCATCCTGAAAATTACACTAATGATTAAAAAATGCGTATTAATTCTACATTTGGAGAAAAAAGAAATGCCAATCTGATTTTAAAGGTTAATCATTATTTTTTCACTAATGCTCTAATCTCTGGGAAAAACACCCTTTACCAATATTTTGGGACATGTAATATTATGACATAACATATTTATATAATTTTCCAGGCATTAACCCTCTCTGCAAATTTCAAATTTCACTGTGAAAGAATGCAAAGCCTGGTTTGAAATCTGTTACTGTCCACAAGGATCTTTTTATTGCTTTAAATGAACCTCAGATCAGGCCCAGTTTCCAGCACAGCCGCATCATACTGGTTGCCTTGGGGTCAAGCACCACCAAAGGAGCTCTCAAGAGAATGACTGTGGAGCCACAGCATGGCCCCAACCACACCAAAACACAGTCCAGAGTGCCTGAATCACTCCAGATTGGATTTGGTGTGGCGAAGCCAGAACCTGGCTCTCACTGCTGACTCAATGGAAGATTTGCTAAATGAAAAAATGGGTGATGGAAACAAGACCTACACATACAAATTATAATAAAAAGAACTGCTATATTCATGGAACTGCTGTAATATGTAACTCCTTCCATCCCAGATTTTTTTGTACGTTTAAAAAAAAAAAAACAACCGAAAAAAAACCCTGGATGGCTAATAGGGAAAGAAATGTTTTCCCTAAATGCTCCTGGCTAAAGGGGGAAGGATAAAAGAAAAAGAAATCCTTAATAAACCATGAGAATTTCATAGATGTCCAACACTGACACATTTTCAGCTTTCATAAAAATATATTTGCAAGACCAAAAGTGATAATTTATTATGACAGACTCTCTCTGGTTGCCAAAAAGACAAGAAAAACCTGAGAACTAAATCCTGAAGAACATCCCCTGTAAAATATGAACACTACATGAAATACACGGAAAACAACAGCACAATGGCAGTGACGTGTTCATCTGCTTTGCTGTTAAACCACTCCTGGTTGTTATGTTTGGAAGGGAGATAACGGAGACACAGCATTACAGCAGAGAGGTCTCCCAGTGATAGCACAGTGTTGACTACACTGAGGAAGGATTTGTGAAATAGCATTTAATAAACTGAAACCCAGTCAACCACTTAGCTACCTCTGTTGCAATTTTACAGCTATAAAGCCTTTGATATTAGACGCCAATTAGTGATTTTATTATAAAGATGTTCAATGTCAAGATAACACTTCTTCTCATTTCTGGCAGTGACACTGAGTGGTGGATAGAAGAAATGACTTCAGGAAAGCTTAGCTGACCATCTGCTTAGGCCTGCTCACTCACTGATGATTAATCCTTTCCCTCGAGGACAATGTCTCCATGTGTTTCTCTTGCTGTCTTTTTAATGTCACAAAAAGAGGTTGATAAACACATTCAAGTCACAATTAAAAAACATTTTAACTGACCAGTTGCCACAGATGATATTATTAGACAGTTTTAGTCACCGTTGTACCAATGTGTTTAGTGGTGTTGATGTGAAGTGGAGATGAAGTTTCTTTAATGTGCCTCCCACCTATTTTTACATTTAGGTGACATTTAAATGTTTACCTTGATGCAAACAAAGTCTGCAAGAACAGGGAGAGGGTCTTTTTTACCCTACACAAGCAAAACTGGAAACAATATCTGGAGGACTGCAACGTGACTGCTGTCCTTTGCCTGGGATGGGGGAGGAGGAGGAAGAGGAGGAGCAAAGGACCCATAAGAGATTTTTAGGCAGATTGCAGCCAATCCTTCTAAACCACTTCTGCACAACTGATTGATTTCCCATTTCCCCTCAGCAGGTCAGAGCTCAGTGGTGGCCTCATGGGCGCCGAGAGCACTCGGGAGTCGCAGGTGTGCGGGGACAACCTGCTGGTGACATGGAAGCTGTTGTGGTAGTTGAACAGTGTTGGCTCCTGCCTGCCCTCTTTTCCCTCATGGATGACAGCAGGAATTTTGCTCCACGTGTGAGCAGGTCCATACTTTCTCCTGGACAGAGCTGTCCTGATGGAAGAGGTGAGCAGTGAGGGACTGACCACTGACAGATGAGAGGACCAGCTTTCATGAGGACTGGCTGTTGCAGAGCTCTTCACCCCTGGCCATAAGGTTACTTTCTACTTACATTCCCAAATATGGATTTGGGGAGGGGGGCAATTTCCAGTGCTCAGGGCCTTACCTTTCATCTCTACCCCAGCCCTTCACTGTGTGGCTTACTTTTGTTCCTCCAATTGACCTGCACATGCACCCATCAGAATCACATTTCTTGGCAGCCCCAGAATGGAAGCACTGGGATTCTTAAGTAGCGGGGCTGACTTATTTATCACCTACCTGACTTAAAGCAAATTTGACCAGCAGAACAGCTAATGTTGATCTGTTTGCAACTGATTTCAAATTACTGTCCTGCACCTATTATAGCAGTGGTTTTCAAACCCCTTATCCACATCACTGTATTTACTTTCATGAAGTCTCACATACACTATATCAAGCACCATCAAATAAAATACACTGAGCATTTGATAAAAGAGAAACCAAGTATCCTTAAAGGAAGCACAGCATCTCAGGATATGAATCACTTTATTCATGTGAAAGCATTGTGGGAGGCACTGACTTCACAACTTCTGTGATTGAGTGTCTCCTCAGAGATCACCTTTCAGAGCTTCCTTTACCTTTTCTAGACCTGTAACTGCATCATTGTCTCTCATTAGATTAAAAGACTTAAACTGTTTTACACGTTTTAGAAATGAATGTAATGAGAAAACAGGAATCTGATAAGTTATGAAACAGGACATAGGAAGGAGAGACATAGAAATGGGTATTTGTTGAAGGCAGACTTCATTTCTGATTTTACCCCTCACAAAGGTAGTGGCCTTGCAGTTTACCAGTTCAGGAGGAGCATTTCATGGGATGAGAGCAAAGGCATAGGTATGGAGAGAGAAGACAAGTAGGATGTCATAAGTCACATCACTGGGGAGTGGACCTTGGTGTGGTATGGAGGAGATTCAGTGGAGGAGTAGAGGTGATTACAAAGGTGGGCCTTTAAGAGGATTTTGTTTGAAGAATTTTTTTTTATATGATAGCAGCAGGAGTGCATACCAAAAACTTATTTTTTCATTAACTAAAAAAATAGGTAATGAGGAAAAGGACAGGATTTTAAATGCTGAATCCATGAGAAAAAGTTGTTGCTTTTAAATGGTTTCTTTAAAAATTTTCAGGATATACATATACCAGTTTTCAGTGGAATCGCATAGATGCATTACAAGGGGAGAAAAGGAATAACCCTTGTAGAGGCTCTCAGGGGATGGCTGCTGACATGGAAAACCATTTGCCCCAGTCAAATTTTTGGCTTTAATCTGAGATGAAGGATCTAAGTCATCTAAGGGTGTTTCTGTTTACCCCTCAAGCTTCCTGGAGGCAAGAGAGAAGCTTCTGTGATCAATAGTATCAAATGGCATAAAGAAGCACAGAGCATTACATACAAAGATACTTTCTTTTTCAAATGCAGAGGACATCTCACCTGCTAGGTAACAAGGCACTTTTCACATCATAACCTACAATCAGACAAACAGACCAACTCAGTGCAGTGGTATGGGGTAAAAAGTCCAATTTCTGGTTTATTAGAGTTCTGCGAAAATGGAAATTCAGCAGTAGGTGGTACCTTGAGCAAAATTTTTAGGGTGTATTACTGCAACATATTTAGGCAAGTATCAGCTAGTAATGACCTTTAAAATCTCATTTCAAGATTTCTTCCTCCAAAAAATTTCTGTGCCTACTGCAGAATGGACTCCAATGGATTTGTGAGAGTCTTCTTAGAGCTAGATGTGAGGGGTAAAATTCATCAATTCCCATCACCTAGTTCATGTATTACCCAAGTTAAACAAGTGTTATACCCCATCAATTTAGAATATTGTTTCCAGTGATAAACTACCCATTCTCTATTTTAATTTCCTATCACCACATGTTCCTTTCACTTAAAAAAAATCAAAAAAATCTTTTATCCTAAGAATTTTGACTGGACAGTAGACAAGACTCTCATCACAAAAAAAGGCTACCAATTTTTGTCAGATAAACGATAAATGCAATTTAAAATTCTATAACAAAAGTTTCCTGACTTAAAACTTTGGAAGTCAAATTCTTTAAGAATCTGAAGGAGACTCCTTAAAAATTGAAATACCAAGAGTGTTCAGACACTTGAAAACATAGGCTCTTGCTTTCAAGCTGCTTGCTAAATCCATGAAAAGTCCAATTTGAAATTAAATCATAAGCCAAAACACAATGACAATGGTAAAAGCAGGAATGGATCTGGCCTCTACTGTTTATCTAGAAACCCATTAAGAACAAGGTATATTTTAAGAGTTGAATCAAATACTGTTGTGTTTGCAACTGAATTCTACCAGGGTAAATCCAGAGGAGAGCAAAATCTGCTACAAAGGTAAGCTTTTAAAACTCTTTTTCTGTGTCTGTTTGGTTTGTAAGTAATAAAAAGATGACTTTGTAAACAGAATGTGTAATATGATCCTGAAAAAGAGGCAATTCCCCACCTTCAAGAAGCACAGCTCAGATGGCAAAAGAAACAAAGTAAAAGATTAGAAGAATAGTGACAGAATTTCATGGAGACATTTCAAAATGTTGACATTTCAAGTAAATTCAAAGAGATTAAATGGCTTTGAGTAGTCAAGAAACAAATCACACAGATGTGTCATCAGCATAACTCTGGAAGCTGGAACCCAAAGCGCCCTGATGGCTGAAGAAACAGAAGGAGAAGCACATACCACAGAAATAAGCCTGTTTCCACCAGCAGCAACTAAAATGACTGATTCTGATAAGATGTTAATTTTAAGGAGTTGTGTAGTTAAGTGCATTACAACTGTAATCAAGATGTCAGTAAAGCTCTACAAGGACCCTGTAGTCACCAGGGCCATTTGGAGGGACTGCTCTCTTGGGACTTGCCCCTGTGACTGTATCTCCCAGCTGTAATGAATTTGAGCACCACAGACTTGTACTCAAAAGTCACAACTTAGCCCGTCTTTAAAAAAAGACAAAACAAAACACTCTTCTTTTTCTGTTTCTACTCTGTCACTGTTGGCAGCCTCAATCATCTGCTTTGCCATCTCTCCTACAAATAAATATCTGGATTTTTTTTTTCTGGTGGCTGTTTGTGCCTTACCCCTATTCTTCCTTCCATCACCAGTCCTTCCAAACATTCTCCAAAGCACAAGCTTCTAATTGTTAGCAGGAAACTGCCCATCACACCTGGAAAATTGAGCTGGAAAGTAAGAAGCTAAAATAGAAAAGTAAACTCCATCTTGACTTAAGCCAGTGCATTCAGATACACAACTGTAAAGAGATGGAAATAAGTGTTGGGACTCACAGCAGACACACAGGAGGATAATGAGAAGTGCTGGTGTTAACTCTGGAAGACTAAAACAAATCACACAGACACTGCCCTGGGTTATTAGATCTGGATTAAGCAATTAGTTCATCAGATGCCCCCAGATCCAGGTGTGTGCCTCAAATCTTAGCCATAAACTGTGTTAACAACAGCACAGTGTGCAAGTTATGAAAAGACAGATATGTAACCGAACCCACATCACCCCTTTCACTTGACTCTTAGTACACTGTCCTATAAAACATGGATTTTAATTTTTCTTTACCTTGCTGCACCAATATAAGGGTAAAATAGATGGTGTCATCAGGGTGGCTGTTCCAGCACATTTTAAGAGTTTAGTTGCTGCACAACCCCTCTTTTTCTAGCTCCAAGACTGAGGGACTTCTCTTCATGCATCCAGCTCATTTCTTTGGTTTTCATCCTAACAAACAAGGTATGGAGAGGAGATTTCACAAAACTTGAGCAACTGAAGACCTTTGTGGTGAGACGGAAAAAACAAGAAACAAATCAGCAAGAGCAATACACTCAGTAAGAGAAAAATCAAATGCCAAAGCCAGTTCCATCTGTTTTCAGCTTTTCCAATGCTTCTCTCCTTGTGCACATTGTTCAGGACAGCCATCTTCTAGTAAAGGCTATATTATCAAAATGTTCTGCAGGGTCTTTATGTTTGTCATCCCTATATCAAGAACAATGTGCATTATTTCACATTTCTCAGTAATAAATTTAATTTGCCATGTGTCAGCTCAATTACTGAGCTGATCAGAGGCACGATGAATGTTTCTTGCCACTCATTTTGTGCTCAGTATGCATCATAATTTAGTATCATCAGCACATACAGTGCATTATGGTGGGTCTTTCTGGCTAGGCAATTTATTTAAAATCAAACTATGAATCCAGGTATTAATCACACTTAACTATTCACTTTTGGGGGGGATCTCTCAACACAGAAAATTCACTTTCTTTCATGTATTTCTATGCCATGTCCTTCTCAGCCCTTGTTAGGTTCTTCTTCAGAAGCAGCCTGTCATGTAGATCCTTATCAGAGATTTTCTGAAAACGTAGATAAAATATGTCATATGCACCGCAATTATCTACTTTATAACTCCTAAGCTCATTAAAGAGGTCAATTAGTCATTATTGCCTTTTTTAAACCCCCTCTGGCAGCCTCAGGTTAGACTTTGGCTCCTTAATGCAGGCAGTACTCGAAGAGAGTGAGTGCTCCCAGGAGCCAGGTGCCCCTGCAGCCAGAGCTGAGCACCAGCACTTTTAGAGGGGAAAAAAGGGAAGAGAAAAAGAAGGTAACTGCCCACTGTTCCACTCACATATTAAATATTGATGAAAAGACTGAGAAAATAGAGCTGGAAATGTAAAGAAATCACATCTGAGTGAAGAAAAAAAAAATCACAGAGAAAACAGGAGGAAAGGGGAGGGAGTGAATGCTGCAGAGCACTTTTGTAAGCAGAAGCTGAAATTAGCAGGGTGGGTATCTATTTGAAAGCAGAATAAATACAATTAGATGGTCCCCCTGCTAACTTTGGCTTCTGGTTGCACAGGTGCACTGCAGGGCACACACCTTCCTTACCATTTCCTCCTGTTCTGTGCTTTCCGGGTGATATCTGTGAAACAGCAAAGAAGGAGCTCCTCCATTTTGGGCACTGACTGTAAGCACCTGGATGATCCCTAGTACTTTATTATGAAAATAAACACACAGAGATTTTGGGTTATTCCTAACAAAGCCTTCCTCACAGCACTGCTCCAGGGTGCTGGACTGGTGGACGAACCAACACAGCCAAGCATCCAAAAGGACTCATGGCTGCCTTGTTCTTCCTCTGTTGACTCACCTCAGTTTCTCTTTGGGTCCCAGACAGGGCTGCACAGAGTCATGTAAAGATGGAGAAAACCAGCTCAGTGGGGAGGACAGGGAGAGGAAAGTGCCCCAACCTCAGCTGAAACTCCATCTAGGACCCCTCTACAGAGTATCTCTTCCCTGTTGACCATGAACTATTCCCAGCTCGTCTCCTTGATGTTTTCTTTGCCATAGTCGTGGTGCAAATTGAAGGAGAGAAATGAAATGGAATAAGAGAATGAAAGAAGGCTATTTCTGCCTCGATCTCATTATCTCTGCTGAAAAAATGAGCAATCACGCCAGTGAGAAACAAAATCTCTGAGGAGTGCTACTCCAGGCAGAGAAAGCAGCATCGGAGGGAAGGAGAACATTAATATGTGCTTTACAACCAACTGCATTTCAATTTACTGCTGGACTCTGGTTCTGTTTTATTAATTTAGGAGTGTTTCTAGTTTATTCTGTAATCTGTGCTCTACATTTTACTGAATTAGATGTCTATTTTCTTTTTCTGTTCTTTTTTCTTAGTTTTGTTTGGCAGCGTTACAGATGATCACATTTCCTTCCATTTGCAAGTTTGCTTTATCTATATTTCACAGTTGCAATCTGGGCTGTCCACTATCTTATTACTGTGTGATAAGTGATATCTGCTAAAACTGTGCATGAACTCATTTTTCTCTGTTCCCTTCAAAGTTGGCTCATCTGAAATAACAAATTGTTGTCTTGTGACTGGCAATCGTTAGTTTGGGCTTATTAGTTTTGCTATCTAAGGTAATTTAATGTGTAACCTTATTATAGTTACTCATAGCTCAGGACTCTATCTAAAGTCCAATTTGGCATTACCTTCTTAGCTATTAATTGCAACCCAGCTGGGCTGTGCATATACTAGGCTGAAGCAATACTTTCATGAATAAATCTCTGCATCATTTCCTAATACTCACATTTTAAGGGCACTCAATTAATGAGAACAACTGAGGTATGTCACACACACTATACTATTTGTGATACTATCTTTTGTATTTACTAGAATTCAGGTTAACAACATAATAAAATGGAAGTTTTTATAGACTAAGTAAATCTTGCACTATGACTAACATTTATTAATATCTTAATATCTGTGATATACTGAGTTAATTTTTTTTTATGGTTGCAGTTCTGCTATTTATGTTGTTGATCCTTCTGCATCATCTATGCAAGAAGAAATTTATATCCATGCTGAATCCTATGAAAGGTTAAACAGACCATCTCCGAGGAAGGGATGTGCCCATTTGCAGCCAAACATACAAAGAGCTGAGTTATGTCAGCAACAAATACTCAGATTTTTCCCATTGCTTCCTAAACTAGATACGTTAATTATTAACCTTTTATCACAATGACCTAATACGCATTGAATATACTCACTTGTGCTAAAATTCCCGATGGCTTAAAAAGCCTATATAGCTGAAATTTATTAAGAATTTGAAGAAATCTATAATAACACCATGCAAAGAAAAACTTTGTATCACTTGTAAGAGGCAAACATATGAATAAACAGTTACAAAAGTGAGCTGTAATAAATATCTTGATGATATTGGAAGAGCATTTAGGGGCTTTGTCTTAAAATTGAGAAGTCAGCACAGTAGCAGAGAAGTTAAATAATCTATGAATCTGACCACATGAAACAGATGATGTTTCACTCCATTCATTTATTTAAAAGTTTCTCTGGTTTTGAAGAAGTGGTGTCTTTTTTTTTTAAGGTGGATGTGGTGGGGGGGTGTTAACATGCTCCTCTGCTCAAGAATATGACCATGCAAATCTGTTCATTATTGAGAAATAGCTGTATATGTAAGCTGCTGTCAGAAGGGTTTCCTGTGGAGATCACTGAGTCCAGTGAGAAAATAATAAAATTTCAATTTTCCTAGGACTCCTGAATCCTCAGCCACCTCCTCTATAGGAACACTCTGATTACTGTGAAACAAAACCACCACTTGAAGACCACCACATCAGGACTGTGACTATTTCAAAATATTTCAATTAGATTTTCAACAGAGCTCAGACCTGCATCTCTGGAATAATAAACCCACTAATTATTCTGCAGCAAAATCAGAAGTCTGGGAACAAAAATCCTGTTATACCAACTAAAAGCCATCCTCCGTGCTGTGCAGCCCTTGCCAGGACCATAGGCATTAAAAGAAAGTGCTACGTAGATTAAATGTGGGCTCACCTGCCAGGCAGCATATGTTTTGCTACTGTCAAACCCAAGGGTTCTGTAAAGAACTGAGACAGATGCTTATCTCACCTTCTGCATCTTTTGGAGAGATCATGTCACAGCATCCCCATCATCAGAATGCTTTATTGTGAAACACAGCACCCTTTTTAACACTAGTTTGCCAGCAACCTGAGACTTGCTGGTAAGAGGTTTTCTTCCATGTCAGCCAGTCTTGGCTATCTTAACTTTTCCGAAAGTGACATGCTGGAATTCCCTCCACGCGTATCAACCTGGAGATACGTGAGGTGCAGTGAATTGTAAACTTTCACAACTGATTTACATGTTCCAGGTTTTAATACCCTCTCAATTCTTAAACGGATTAAGGAGGACAGTCTTTAGCTACATTTGACAGAGATTATTCTCGACATGGCCTATTTTTCATGGTAGTCATTTATTGTACTTAGTAATTAGCTATATGGCCTTCTGCATTGATTTTTTTTTTCTTCCTGAATCTACTCTAGGTCTGCTTCCTAAATGCTGAATATGGTGTTTAGTGACACTACTTTTGTTTATTCTGCAGTCTGGCATATTTGATAATTCATTCATTTCTTCACATGACATAAACTGGCAAGGAATAAACTAAGGTTGGAAATAAAATGGGTTTGGCTGTCATAGGATGGATAAGAGCTCTGGAATGGTTGCCCAGTAATAGGAATATTGAGGGCCAAAAACCCAACTGTCTTTTCAGATGAAGCTTACCCAGTTTCTGAAAAGGTTTGTAAGACCTAACATAGGAGCTCTGGTACTGAGGAAATAGGTCCCAAAATACAAAATGCCCTTTTCAGACATTTTAGAGATGAGTGTGCACACACAGGATGATTCATCATCACAAAATATCACAGCATTTTCTTGTGTGTGTACAAAACAAACAGAAAATTGATCATAGCTCGTTACTTACAGGCTTCCCTTTGAGCCTTGGAAGGGCTAACTCTGACTTGGAACACCATTGTTTCCGTAGGGGAAGTCTGATTTTAAAAAAATTAGGGGCATGTGCAGCTGACTCCTGGTGCAGAAGCACCTGCAGTTTGTAAGGCCACACATGCCACCACATCCTGCTTTATGATATTTTCCACACAGACCATCCATCACAGTTGCAACCTTGCAACTGACTTCTCTCTCCCAAATGTCTCTCAGTTCTGAAGCTCCTTCCAGCTTCACTTGCAGCTCTGGACCTGTGGGCCCTTTTCTTGGGTGGTTGGAGGTGACAGAATTCTGTGTCTACTCCCTTTTGGCGCATTCTTCACTTTCACCATATCTCTGATGTCACTGGAAAGGTCTCGGAACCACAATAACCCAGAAGAACACCCTCCAAAATACAAGTCAGTTTAGCAGAACAGTCAGCTAGCATCCACATCTACAGCATCTAAGACCACATCTGCAACCTTTGTGCTGAGATCCTGTGCAGCACATGACAAATGTAATCAGCTCCAGGATGGCTGCCAAAATCCCCTGAGGAGTTCCAGCAAGGGACAAGCCCAGCTCCACATGCTCTGGCTCCCCCCTGCCTCACTCAGGAAGCCCTATAAGTGCTAAAGCCACCTAGAGGGGGACAGAAAAGCATTCCACGTATCTGTAACGACTACAGGTACCAAGCCCGTGACAGTCTGGAAACAGACCCACGGGAATCACTGAATAGCACTGTGAAGGTGAAAGACAAACACAAGCACAAAGGCAAAAGAAAGCACAAGAACCCAGAGCCTAAGCATTTAAACAAATCAATATGCTGCTCTCCAGAAGCAAGCTCTCCATCAGAGCAGACTCATGGCTTCATTTCACATATCCCATGCTCCAGTCACTCACTCAAGTCATTGCCAGCAATGACATTTCTATTGCTGCTGCATGGCAGGAGAGTATAACTTTTCAGAAGATGTGGGGGCTGGGGCAGGGCTGAATTCATCTGACACTTAGAGAAACAGGTAAAGAGCCAGGAGAGACAGTCAGGTGAATACTCATGTGTAACAGTAAGACAAATAGTCTCTGTATCAAATGGGATCTGCCATTGCCTTATGTAATAATAGGTTTGAAATTTGTCTGTATAGCTCTTTTTAGTCACAAACTTAGTTCTATATATACTAACCCAGTCCATACCTGCTTTTTTACAGGAGCTCATGGAATACAGAAGCAGACTTACCACCCCTTGAGCCTAAGAGAGAGCTCAGGCTCTTCACTGCATCAGGACAAGGCTCTCAGGCTAGATGTGTCAGCATCTCAAGCAACAGAAAAACAGTTTTACCGTGGATATCTATTCAGGGGCACAGGCTGTGGCTGAGTCTCTGCAGCCTGAGATTTTTCCATCTGCCCCAGAGAGCACTAAAAACAAGGACAAATTAGTGTCACTTAGACAAAAACACTACTTACATCTGGGACTATCCCATCCCCAGAGTAGTGAGAGAACCTTGGAGGGTTATATCAGTGTCATAAAGTGGCTTAAAACTTTTTCAAGCCCTACTCTCTTCACCTAGAACAAAGAAGTGCAGTCAATCACCATCACTTATGACAGAGAGGTCAGCAGGAATGCAACGGGGACCATCCCACCCCATTAACCAGAAAGCCAAGAGATAATAGAAATGCTAGTTCACTCTGAACAGAAGGTAGATTAAAAATATCAGTTCAACAAGAAAAACACACATATCCCCATCCTGAGCCAACCTACAATGCCAGGTCTTAAAGAAAATTAATGTAATAAAACATCAAGTCAAACCCATATTACCTGCAAGCTCAGTTTGGATAATCACAAATATTTAAAGTATTTATTGTTGGAAGTGTGAGAAAAACACAGAAATTGAAATGAAAATTGAAGCAAAGATGTGGCAATTACAGTAACATAATGCCTCTGTATGATGAACTACTCATAAAATGCCTTATATAATCAGATACACAACAAAAATGCCTGAATGTGTCTTGCCATGCATCAGATAAAACATGAAGCACTTATTTGGCATCAAAACCAGCCTCTATTCCTTCAGTATCCATCCCACTTGCAACAGCTTTAGAAAGAACAAGACACAGAAGCATAACGGGGAAGAGAAAGAGAAAGAGAAGATGAAAAATGCCTGTTTAATTATGCTCCAGATTTTATCTCTGTTTCATATCAGCTATCTCTCTTTCCTTTCCAAGAGAAATAACTGGCATGTGCTTTACTTTGAAAGTAGATTGACACAAAAAATGAGAATTGGCCATGTATCCTGGCATTACTCTCCCTCCACAACAGCCTGTGATTGAGTCAGAGCTATTATTCTCACTTTCAGGTCTGAGTCAATATCAAAAAGGATGTTATTCCCCCAGCATCCTTTCCAGCAGGAATACACACTGTCTAGCAGGGATGTTGCAGAGCACATGAAGTCCAACAGAATTTTTCTGGTTCTTGCTTTTGACCTGTTAATTCAACAAAAAACCAAAAGCCAAAAAGAGGATAAGGAGAGTACTGCTCTTCCAGTTTCCTTATTATCTACTTTCTTACATCCTTCTTCATTTTACTCCATGATAGCATCTAAGATATTTTCTTCCTCACTAAAACCACACTGTCTTATGAAAATCCTTCCCTGTTTACTTTGAACTCATCTTTTTTACTCCATATACACAAAAAACATCGTTATCCCATTATGGCTTCTCTTTTGTCTTCTCTGCTCCTGTGCCTTCTGCTTACATGCATCTAGATCTCCTTCTAAAGATTAGTTGGCATCCTTTTTCTGCTCTGAACTCAAGATAGTCCCTAACAGGCCACTCTAAATATCCCCACCTACTACCTATCCAAGGAATGGAGATAACCTGCAGTGTGGCTGTACAGCCTGACACTGTACAGCCTGAGCTCAGCGTAAGACACCAGGTACTCAGGAACATTAATTCTCATCATCCATAACATGCCTGCTCCTGCCCCAGCTCCACCTGGGCAAAGCCCTGCAGCCCAGCCTGTTTACCAACAGGAGATATGGTCCTGTGCAGGAGGAACACACTCAGAACCACAACTGCCTGGCATCTGATGAAATGGTGCTTTGTGTAGCTCACTGGCCCTTACTTTAAAGCTCAGGTTCTTTTATCTGCTTCCAACACTCTTCTAAAGTAATGATGGAGCTTTTCACTTGGGTGGGGAGGTAGAAGAGACTGATTTCAGATGCAGCACTTGCTCCCTGAATTTTCCCAGCTTTCACTCAAAGTTTTGGGCATCTAGTATGGAGAGCTGATATCTTAGAGAGGGGGATGGAGAGCAGACACCCTTCAGCCTTGCCCTGGTGATGACAGGGTATTGCACTCAGAATCAGAAAATGGAATGCTGATCCTAACAAATGCTCCTAGTCTGCTTGACTCTGAAGCTGAAAAGAATCTCCTCTTCTCTTATATTAAGATTTTATTTTCTTCTCTTCAATAGAGTACCTGAATGCTTTCCTCAGCCAAATTTCTCAGGTCACCACCTGCTTTCCATGCAAACACCTGTGGAGATCTGAAGGCAGAATTGGGCCTGTTGTTGTAGTTATGAAAATGCAGGACTCAACTAATGCTACTCTTATGCTTGGACCCCTTTAATCAAGGAGCTTCCCTGAATCATTTTATTGACTTCTTTCCAGGGGCAGTCTGATTCCTACTTTTAACACTGCAGAAATTCAGCATGATGGCTGTGGGACCGGCTGGCAGAGGCACCCAGCTTCAGAAAAGAGACAAGGTTTAATCTGCTCTGGAGTTTATCTAGCATTCATGAGAGCTCATTTCATGCAGGAGATCACAGTCCAGTATTTTCCTTAGCAAAGGGATATTTTGCCAACACAACTGAGTGCCAGTGTCCAGAGCACTCAGCAGCAAAGATACTGGTGCTCTAGGATGGGTTCTCTTCTGGCAGGTTTTTTGTGTGATCATTTCTGTACCTCAGGAGCTGACAGGACTATAACTCTCTCTTTTTTTTTTTTTTTTTTTGGGTTGGGTTGGGTATTTCTTTGTCATACCTAAAGCTTATTTTTTACCAGTCATCCAAAAAAAAAGTAATAATTGTGCTACAGCTTCAGTACATTTTTGTTTCTGGACAAATCTCCAAGAGCCATCACTTACTCCCTTCATTCAACATCACACTTCACTTAAGTGACTTTTCAGAACTAAGCCTATATGGAACTGACTGTAGTATTTTATCCTCACTGTGAAAAATTCTTCACTTTTGTGACACCAACTAGTCTTGAAATGCTGTAAAAATGCTGACAGAAGAAATACCAGAGAACAGTTTTAAAAAGCTTGTGAAGGATCTGTAGGTCCAGAGGTGTTTTTTCAGCATCAGAACAGCCGGGGGACATTTAAAACCAAACGGAAAAAATTCTAGAGGACACAGAAGATTTAGTGTGTTTGAGGCAGTCGCCAACATGAAAGGTAACATATTTTGGTGGAGGCTGGAGGGGACAGCATCTGATGGACAGTGTGTCAGCCCTATAGTAGTAACAGGGGGGCAGACAGCACGACTGGAACATGGGGAAAGCAATGAAATGAGAAAGGTAAATGAAGCGAAGTGTAGCATCAGGCAGAGGCCCCAACATCACAAACACAGTCGCAGTGTACAGTCTCATAGATCCCCTGAGTTTTACATTGAAGAGAAGTGACAAAATCATCAGGAGAGAAATGAGAATGACCAGCAGAAGCCTGAGGAGGAACAGTGTGAGAAGGGAGTCAAAAACACTAAAGAGCTGCCTGAGGTTAGTGCTACTGGACTACGATTTATGAAGGGATATATTCAAAATTGCCTCAAAGGTTAAATGTGAAGCTTGGACAAGAGAATGAGAGAAAAGAAAGCCTTCAAGAGTCCAAGATGTAAGCAAGACTCATGGCATGTACAGCTCAGCTAGCACAGTGGCACTGGGAAACTGAATTACTGAACAGCAGCTCTTTGTTTTGCTGTCCAGAAGTGGCACTCCCAGCCATGTCTTTGTCATTTGAACCCTGATGGCGTCCAATCCTACAGCACCTGCAGTACAACAAAGGAAAAACCCTTAAAATAAGGCTCTGGAATGTTCATTAAAATCATACAAGTCTTCCAGCATTTAGTTTTCAAATGTAAGCACCAGTCCCTGTATAGGCTTACACACAGAGGTACCTGTACATATATACATTAAGTTGCATTTTCTCCTGCTCATGAGAACTCTTAAAAATGTTATTAGTTGTGTTTTGAAGTTTTTCTTAGAAATCCAGTTGCAAATAAAAGTAATTTATGCAAACACATCCCAGAATCTCACTTTGGAGACCGAAGTGGTACTCCACAGTCCCCCAAACAGAAGTCACAGTAGAGTTACATTTAAAAAACCCCTTCTCATTCAGGCTTTCCCTAAGTCTTTACTGCATTCTGTAAGAAACCATTCACCTTCCAAAGCAAGTGGCCCTGTGGGTTCTTCCCTGGACCCCCACCTCAGGCTTCTCCTTTGCCTTCATCCAGCTGCATCAACAAGAGTCTTGTCCACCTACTTCGTGGGTTCTGAAGGGTGGAATCTGTGGCCAGTTAGTTTAATTTTGCACCCTCTATAATTATGGGGATTGTTCCGCTTTTAATTCAAATCATATAGCCCCTTTTCACTTAGCTTTGTTACATCTTTAATTATGACCTTAGGTTGGGTGGTACAATTTTACTCTAAGAGTTTTGCCAGAACTCAAGTACTGACATCTCCAGGCTTCGTAGAAATTGCAGGGATCATAGGAATTTAACTTGATAATTACCTCAATATTTCAAGTCAGACAATCACCGTATAAAATAATCATGGGTTGATGCTTTTCCAAATTCACTTTGTGGGTTACTGTAGGTTACTGCAGGTTACAATATATGATGTTAGATAGATATAGAAACAGAGATAAAGAGATATAATATACCTAAATGCAAGATTATTCAACCAAATGTCTAAGGAATGCCAAAAGACAAAGAGAGGCAGCCCTTTAAAATGTATAAAACAGCTAACAACACATTCCCAATTCGGGAATATTTACATCAAAGATTCTTTTCCACCATGTCTTCAGCCACAGAAGTCTCTTTCCCCATAGGATTTGAAAAGATTGGCACAAATTGGAGCAAAAATACCCTTTGTACACTTCTTGCATGAAATCTTCAAGAACTAGCCCTTCTGTGGCCCATATAAATTCCCTTTTATTAACAGAAGCACTCTTAACCAGCTCTTCATCATGTTCCTTGGAACAATCGTGGTGATTTAAGCCATAAGCTACTACTTGCTAACATTTTCTTTCTTTAATTCTAAAAAATCAAGAAAGACCAAAAGAGAAATATTCTAATACACCACAAACTGATTACATTTGGTGGGTTTTTTTTTGTTTTTTGTTTTTTTTTGTTTTTTTTTGTTTTTTTTGTTCTCCTTCAAAATGCCAATGCTTTTGTTTTCTCTTGCACATAAAGATGCAGAAAAAAAATTACTTGGCATGATTTCCGTCATGTTGATTCTTCTGGGTTCTCAAATATTATGATCCATGGAAAGTCTGGATTCATGCTTACTTCTACTCTTCATTAAGTCAGCTGTAGTTGAATTGCTGGTAGGGCAGGCTGCTGATACAGTAGGTGGGCATGCTGAATAAAATACATACCACAGCTGTACCTGCACTTGTCAGAGAGCCAACCTGCTTTACGCCAGTCTGTTCTCCACTGCTTCCTGGTCATAGCCCATCTGTTTCTGAATTCATAAAATGCTGAAGAACACAAATATCTGAACCTATTATAGGTAACATGCTTCAATTAAATTCTGATTGTGGAACTGTGCTTAACAGACTAACATTGGTGATGCATCTCTTTCAAATTCGTCGATAAAATAGATGCCCGTCCATAGATATTTCTGTGGAATTCATAGGCTTTTTGATGTAGTGGCTTCTACATGTGGTGCACCTGGCCAATATTCTTGCACTTGCAAACAAAATCAAACCCAAAAACAACCTGCCAAGCCAGAGTATGGAAGGTTACTAAGAGAGATTAGATGAAAACCTACATATAGGGAGAGGTTCCACAGTAGGAGCCCTTACAGGTGAACTAAGCCAGACAGCTATTAACCTGAAGTTTACCAATAGCTTAAAGGAGTGCTTTACATTTCAGTTGGATTCAGTGATAACATAGAATGATAATGAACACAAAAATGATTAATAAAAGTTTACCATGTGCATATCATTGTTGCACTGGAGGTGAAACACTCAAGTTTGCAAGGTCAGTTTCATAAAAGCTGTGATTCAAAGGAACTCAGCAGGCTGTCAATAACTGATTTAATAGGAACAGACTTTAAACAGAAAAAGTAGGTGAGGGATATATCCCCAGGAAATTTCCTGAAGATACCTACAGTACCTATGATTAAACTATCTGTCCTCTGGATGTCATCATTGCTCCTTTTATATGCTGTTGGTTAAAGATGCATTTATGTAAAAGATAACTGCAGTCCTAAGGAAGCTGGCTTGGGTGCATGATTTTTGGTAGCTCAGTGCATTTCTAATTAGAACTGAATTCACCAGAGTGTGGTCCATATCACTAATATTTATAATCTATAATGAATCTTTTTCTAGAATGTAATGCAAAAAAACAAAATTTAAAAAATTACCCCCTGTGCAGCTTTCATTTGATGTGGACTCACATCTCTGCTTCAAGCAGCACTTTATGCCTCTTCACAAAAAATTTTCATCTTTCCATATGTGCAGCTGAGACATAGCTGCCAGTCAGCAATAGTCTTTGCAGTATTTGCAAAAATCTTCGCTTTAACCTGGAACCCGAATTTAAAATTTCAAAATAAAGTGCTTGGCTTCTCTGGCAAGGGAATACTCCATTAGCATTGATGCACCAGAGCAGAAGGGAAAAATTTGGAATACACCTTATTGTGACAAGATTGACCCTGAGAGATTTGATAAAGAAAACAGACCAAAGTGTGGCACTGGATATTTACCATATTCCTGTAAGACTTTTTATAAGATATTACAGCAAAATAGTCTGAATAGAAGCAGATTCTAGACGGAATCATTCTCCCAGCATGAGGGATAAGCTTGAATTCAAACCTACTCAGTAGCTTTCAAGTCCAGACGAAACCAAAGGAGGGGCTGACTGTCCTGGCCTGTTGGGTCTGCTGGCAGGTGGTGGCTGCAGAACTAGCCCAGCCAGCCAAGGAAGGAGGCTGTCACCTTTGCACTTCTTTTCTTGAGCTGTGCCTAATGTTTCTTGGTTGCTGTCAGCAATCATCTTGAAACACACAGTGTCAATTTTAGCAGCCTGGGGACCACTCCAGAAGTCTTAGAAGTACAGGTACGATGTCCTTCTCCCCTCTGCATGGACATTGCACACAAAGTGAGTTGTCAGAGAGCTACATTGCATCAAAAACCCCTTCAGCTTTCACAGAGGAATTACTATGGAGCTTCAGAGAGAGGTGATGCCCCAGTTGTACAAGCTGAGGTTTAACGTATACCTTCCCAGCAACAAACACTCCTCTCTCACCAAATTCTCCAAGGTTCAGTTTTCCACAGGGTCAGGGGGATAGGTGCTCCATTCCCAGCTTTATCCAAAGCATTATTTAAACAGCTTTCAGCAAATCACTTACACTTAAGTCAACAAAAAGGACACAGACTGAGCTTGCAACAGAGCCTTTGAGATTCAAGTCAATGAAGCAAGAGCTACTCATAGCCTGTTAATTTTCAATGTGTCTGTGATTTTGGAAACACTCAGAAGCCTCATGCTGTTAGCAGGGCTGAACAACTGCACACTTTTGTCATGCCTCAGCCCTGGGGGAATCATAAAGTTTGATAGTCTTCTAAGCAGTTCAAAGGTGGAGCAGAATGTGTTAGGTGAGCTAACTTGGAGAATCCCTCAAAAACCACCATTAACTTTCCTTTAAGGGAAAGGTGGAGGGTTCCCTCATCCTTATGCCCAGTAGCTAATACATAGCACATCAGCTTCTCAGGGAAAAAGCCATGCTGGGGGTCCTTACTTCTATTTGAAGTGAAACACAGCAACAAGTGACAGAGCAAGAACAAATGACAGTCTGTTGGGGGTTTGTGTGTTTCTCAGCAAAGGCCAACCAAAGCCCCACCATGTGTTTGCCACACCATCAGGACCTGGGCCATCACGGGCCTGAATGTGGTAGAGCTGCTTTAGCCCAGTACTGACAGGTTCCAGCTTTGAGGAGAGATTTTGAGTTTGGACATGACAATGTGTTACTGTGGTTTATGGCTTCTGCATCAGAGCCAGCCTGGGTTTCAGCTGGGACACAGACTCTGCACCCAGAGAAGCCTTATGTGACAAAAGGGCTGTATGAATGTCTAAGGGACCATCACAGAGCTATCCCTTGGAGGATGTGCTCTTTATTTTCACTATGTCATCTTTTCTTGATTACCCAATATTTTCAGGGTAGCTGTGCCAATTCATTTGGTAGAGTCAGTTCATCACTTGGTAGTGAAGTATGAAGCAGCACTATAAAAAGACATATTTTAAGACATTCATTCTATTGTTTTTATGCATCCTCTGGAGAGGCAAAAACATGGTTAGAAAAATGTTTGATGTGCTGCCCCATTTCAGTGCTGGAGTTTTGCCTTGCATGTTAATGTGTGTGTTTTCATGCCTCAGCTACACTAAGTGTACTCCTTTCCTGTTTCTATTTATTTTGGAAGCAGTATATGTTTACTAAATCGGTTGAAAAGTGTTAATGATCAGTTCATAGAATACTAATGTGGATTCAAATTACTTTCACATGAATCAAGACAAATTAAAAAACACTATATGGTCATAAACTGCTTCAAATCCATGTCATAAGAATTCTAGTATCTTGAAATAAAGATTTTTTTTATCATTTTATTAAGATCTCATTAGATATTTAAGTTGATCAAAAAGGTGTGGGGACAAGAACGCATGGATTATCCATGGTTCATGTAACAAAGAGAATGGGTAAACCCTCTCTATGTGCATATGGGTGGTAAAGGGGTGGGTATCAAAATCAGTTGCACCACAAGCAACGTCTCTTCCATGTGCCTGAAAAGGAAGAAAGAGATGTGTAAGTGCAGGCAAAAGATTTGTGACACGGGTACAGCCAGCCCTGACTCACAGCATATTACTCAGCCCTGAGAAAAAGATGTGAAACCTGAAGACTGGTAACCTACATGGGCACTGGGACAAAATGTTTCCAACAGAAATTTTTATTGCATCTCATAAAATTCACTGAAATTGAAGCATACTCCAAAGATGAACCAATTTCAGTGACACTTCAGGTTGATCCTGTCTTGATCTGAAACAGGGCTGTATTTCAGAACTGCCTTTCAATTATGTCTTACAGACTAAAGGTAGGAACTTCCAAACGATGAAATTCCTACACGTTTAGTAAAGAAGAATAACCCAGTTTAGTGACCTCCACTGGGGAAAAGCAGGCAACTCAGATGTTGCAGTACACGTGCTGTTTGGGAGCAGTGTGCTAGCTAAGAGCATATGCCATGCCCACCGGCCATACCTACTCACAGGTGACAAGGAACACACAACCTCTGGCAAACCAGGCTTCACAGTTCTGCTGCTCACAGAGAGCCTTTTTCCCCCCCATCTGTTAAAATCTGCCCTTTCCAGGCTCCCAAAAGTTGTAAGTTAACCTCTTAGTGCTTTATCACACATGAATACAGGTGTGCTATACTGGCAAACCCTTCTTACACGGACACAATATGGTAACACGCACGGTGACTTTGCTGAGTGGGTCAAACTAGCACCACTGAACAAATCAATTTTGGAGGGTAAAACCAGCTTTGCTAGGTAAATTGCAGCTATACCAGGGCCCTTTCTAGATCACAGTGCAGTGAAGATGCACAGGCAGAGCAGCCTGTACTGTAGCACAGAGCAGTACTGGGCACAGTTATCCCCTTTTCTCTGGTAGAAAGCAGCCAGCTCACAGTACTGACATCAATCACTCCATGTGCCTTGTATGCTGACCCATGAGGGGCTAGTGGGTACTAAGAACTTATGTCTGCTCATATTCTCCTATTCATGACAGAATAAGTGTGGGCAAAACATTTCCTTAACTATGGTTGTCTGAATTGTCTTTTAAGAATGTAAGGTGGGATGTTGGGCCAGGTTTGCCTCCTCCACCATAATTTTGCAGAGCCCAGATGGAGCATTCAGTGGTTCCTTTACTCTTTTGTTTTATTTTTTCTATACAAAAGGGTATTTCATCATGGACATTTTATGCATGGTAATTAAGACTCATCTAGAAAACTATCAGAAGTAACAAGCTCTCCAACCTACTCCACTTCATTCAAGACAATTTTATCTAACCGATTTTTAACAAATTTAGAACATTGCCCACATCTACTCTAGCTGTGAGGCACTGGTAATCAAGTCAAGCACCATTGACTATGAGAATAGTGAACTGCATAAAATGACTTCTCAGCATTATGTAGTGTCAGAGCACGATTTAAATAACACGTTCATTATTCAAGGTCTCATAATTCGTACATATAGGAATCGATACAGGGAGCTGAAAGAGGCTTTCAAGCCTTCAACAGTTAAATAAATAAGCAACTTGTATCATTACAACTGTGCTGTACATTCCTTAAATACCTGATAGATTGTTGGAAAGTCCTTTTAAAATGAAATGCGATAATACAAAGTGCTAATTTAAGATGAGAGATGCATATACAGTAGTGACGGCTGTTACATATTGACATTGCTTTTAAAGGAATGAACAGAGGATTTGAGAGAAACTGTGCTTTCTGAGAAGGAATCTCAGACATTATTATTATGTTGATGTACAAAAGAGCTCTTACAATTGCGATTACAGAAATCTAATATTAAAGTCATGCTCTTTTCTTTAATTTTCGTGGATGTTGGTGTGTTCCTGTGCAAGATGGAATTTATGGCAGAGGTTATTGTCTTGATTTTCATATGCATTTAGAAGATTTCAAAGTGAAATTGTTGCAATCACATTCTATCTGACACTTCTGCTAGGGGAATAGTTGAAGAAGAGTATTCTACAGGGTTTTTTATAGTACTCAAACCCAGTCTCATAGAATTTCCTGTAGCTCAATATCATGTTATACTTCGATGAATGTGATTTACAAAATATAAGTATGATGTCACCCTTTATATAGAGATGAAATGTATAGATATATTGACCTGAGTTGTTTATAAGCAATTGAAAAATAAATTTATCAATTTAATATTGTCTTGTGTACTTTGTAAAAGGCCAATAAATTTGGCAAATCTATTTCTTCACTATGAGGCCAGTGAGACAATTGAGTGTGTTTCCCAGAGAAGCTGTGGCTGCCCCATCCCTGGAATTGTTCAAGGCCAAGTTGGAAACAGCTTTGAGCAACATGGTCTAGTGGGAAGTTTTCCCTGACAAGATGAACTAGATGATCTTCAAGGTTTCTTCCAACACAAATGATTCTATGAGACTATGATTCTATTTAACAAAGACAAGCCAAATGACAAAAAGACAAACACAAAATAAAAACCAACTAAGTTTCACCCACCAATTCTTGCCAAAGGAAAACAATTTCTGAAGTCTTTCCTACACCTGATACTTGCCCACTTGGGTCCTGCTATCTGTGTCTGTTGAATTTAAACTGTGAGTGAGAGATGAATTTATGCCATGCTGTTGAGCATTAAGTATCTCAGCAGAAAACATTTTTCCTCCTTTTCTGAGAAGGTCTGTGTCTCTAGACAGAGCCAGGGCAGACGGCTGTGTTCCCTTCCTTACTGAGGAACAGATGAAAAACACTCTCCTTTTATGACTGATACTGGAGAAAACCTTTCTTCCGGACACCTGGCATTTCTGGGGCATTTCTGAGCCTACTATTCACTCACTGTTGACCTCACAAAGCAGCCTTCCCAAAGGAAAACACAACTTCCCTCACCTCAGAACACACAGGAAGGTCCATGTGTTCTTCCCTCTGAGTAGTCCTCCCCAGACACCCATTTACCACAAGGACAGAGATTTAAACTATTCTTGATGCCTCGCAAAGCTCTACTTTACCATTTGCCAGCTTCATTGACACTACAAGCCTTGCCCTTTTTCTTTCAGTCCAAGATACGAATATATGGCCTGCCTACACCACATCCTCTATTTCAAAAAATTCCCAATCCTATTGCCTTGTCCACCATATCATGTAGACTTTGCTCTATAGTTTTGCCTTGGCATTATTATCCCACTATATTCTATATTGAAAGCATCCTCTCTTTCTCGATAATTCTTGATTACCAATTTAGTGAAGCTTTAATTCAGTCTTTAGGAGTTCCTACCACTGGTTCATGGCAAACCCTCATGTTGAGTTTCTCTTCCATGCTGATCATTTATTCTTACACAATCCTTCCTGAATCCTTCATGACTAAGGAGGAGATATTTCATATTTACCAATGGATAGGAGCACATACAAACCCTCTTCTACTCCAGTAAGTCTTGCTAATATATTGTTGTTTCACTTCAGCATCTCAAAACAGCCTGGGTCTGTCCTGCCAAACACAGATGCTTCACTGTACATACTCATTCTCCCCTGGTGTAATTCAGCAGCACATTTGGATACTGTGCACCTCCCTCTGTACACCCAGAATTCCTCTATAAGAAAAACTGTCTCTGTGGGTAGGGAGGATGCTACTACAGGTTCCACAAAGTCCCACAGCCTAGATGGTCAGGAGATGATGATTGCAGGCATACTGTGGAAAACACTCTCCCTATGGGGCACCAGCAAGCACCTTAGTGCTGGTGTATACTGGCTTTACTGAGGTCAGTTGAACTGTTGCAGTGGACTAGACATTTATCACCTGGCTATTAAAAAGCCCTCCACCAGATCATGTCATTAATTCAGTGAGCATATCCTGTGTCCCTGTGTTTCCTCTGTTGTCTGTGATGCTCTTTTGCATAGCTAGCTGTGTATGTACATGAACATATCCCTGTAGGTGAAGCTCAAATTCATCCTTGCCCCATGTCCTGCCTTTGAGCTATTAGTAGGAAATTCTTAGAGGACAAGAAAAAGAAACAGGACAAATCAGAAATCCCTGTGTATATTCTCTCAGCTTGCAGCAATCAGCTGCTCAGAGGACTTTAAACTGGAGTTTGCCACAGTGCCATCATGCTAATAGTCCCCCATGGACCTATCGTCAGTAATACATCTAATTTTTTTGAACTTGTAACATCCTGTGGAATGAGTTCCACAAAATAATTATGCCCTGCATGACAAAAGTTTGCTTTAAATTCCCTGTGTGATTATAACATTGGAACCCCCTTAGGTCCTGTATTGTCAGAAACAATGCATTAGTCACTCCCTAATCACTTTCTCCATGACACTCATTATTGTGCACATCTCTGTCTTTTTCCCATTAGTGGATCCTCTGAAGGGTCTGGATTATTTACTCTCTCTATTATATTTCCCTATACCTTCCCAGTTCTATCCCTTTGAAACACAGAAATCAAATAAATACAAGATGCAAGATAAGGGCACATTAGAAATGTCTGCAGCATAGATTTTAACAGTTTGATTCGACTGGCCTTGATTGTGACTAAATGGTACCTAGCAAGTAGGCCACCAGCACAAAAATCCAAATAACAATTGGAATAGCATTGGCTAACAAATGATAGTAGTAATAAACAGACTAGTTTCTCAAGGAATAATGTGAAACAAAACAATAAAATAAACAGGTGAAATAAAAAAGAATCACAAGATAATTTCCAAAACTAAACAGTCAGCTCTTGTCCCCAACATCTAGTGAAAGCTCCGTTGCTCCAGGAGGAAATTCTCAAAGTTTACCACTCCGGCGGAATGAAAAATAAAAGGAAACACAGAGCTGACTCTCGAGGTCTCTGTGATACAGCAGACAATTGCATCTGCTCTGCTATTGACCCCCTGAACAGGGTTTCAGAAAATCCATGCATTTAAGAAACACTACATGACAGCTTATTACTTCCTAGAACTGTCACTTATCTCTGGCTGCAAGTGACTCAGCTGAACAAATATTGTCTCACACATTATCATGTATCTGTTAGCAACAAGATTGGTTTTCTTATGCATGGTCAGCACATCACTTTTTCCCCCCTGAAGGAAAAAAAAAGATATATTTAGGCTGAACAGCTCAGTATTTTCATAAAATAATTCCAGAAGCAGCTGCCCCCCTGGAAAATTTCAAAGCACCTGTATAATTCGGGCTCCTCAGCGGTGTTTGTTTTGTGCTGGTAAACTCTGTCACTCCTCTCTAGTGCACTGCAAATCAAGGCATCTCTTCACTAAGACAAAGCATGTTTGCAGTCTCAGTTAGCCAAGGGGAGGCAAAATCCCAGGAAGGATGAGGCAGCCTGTGACTGGTTCAGTCCCTTCACAGGCTGTATACCACAGCCTATAGGACCACTGCAAACTGCCTTGTTTTCACATCCTTTTTTCTTACTCCTTTTCCCCAGTGAAAAAAACCCCAAAACTCTTTCTTATTAAAAAAAAAAAAAAAAAAAAGGCTTTAAAAAAAGGCTTTTATACAGCAGCCAGTAACCAATTTAACAACCAGTAATTGAGGCAACTTTACTGGGATCTGGAATGGCCTTCTAACCAAGAATTAGTACCCTTAATGACCTATAGCGTTAAGCAACCAGGCCCTTGCCTGGTGCACAGACCCTGTGCAGGTGACAGAGATCCAGACAAGCTGTCAATAATTATGCAATAACAAACTCCTACAAACCTGCCCAGCATAACAGAAAGCATTGCTCTTTTCTTTGATCTTTTAAGTCAGTGGATCTTTGGATATTCTTCGAGGAAACACTAATATGCCAAGTCCCCTCTATAATTATTAAGAAACATTGAACAAGTCAAGCAGGTGCCTCTCGTTCTGCTGGCTTTACTAATCTAAAAGTTCATCTGTCAGTTGGCAGGTAGCTATCACAAAATCCATGAAATATGTGTGTGAAAGTAACTTCTTTCCCTCTACTTCCAAATAGAGATGGGAAAACGGAGGGTGCTGTTACTTACTTGTTACTTAATCAGTGTTTCAATTTCCCTCTCAAGCAATAAAGAGCCTGCACCTCACCCCGGTGAACATCCAACCCACAGCAGATGCAAACCCCAAGAACTGCCTAATCCTAAGGGCAAACCTTTCTCTGCCACAGTGGTAAACCTGGCTGGACTTAGGGCCCTCCTGCCTGCCAGGCTACCCCAGATTCATGTTATGGGCCCAGACAGAAAAGAATGACTTGTTGTCTGTAGAAAGCATCCAGCCAGAGCCTTTTCCACACACTCTTTCCTTCTTGCTTGCTCTCACCTTTAGAATTGAGCACAGCTGTTTTTGCAACAGAAGCAATGCTGATTTGAAAGATGGGCATCCTCAGGCCATCAAAACTAGATTAGCAAGCCAACACCAGCAAGCCAGTCGTGGTGTGAGGTGCTAGAACTGTAGAATCATTTGGTTGAAAAAGACCTCTAAGATCATCTAGTCCAGCTGTTAACCCAACACTGCCAATTCCATCACTAAACTATGTCCTCTTGTAAATACCTCCAGGGATGGTGACTCCACCACTCCCCTGGGCAGACTGTTCCAACGCTTGATAACCTTTTTGGTGAAGATATTTTTTTTTCAATGCCTGATAACCCTTTTGGTGAAAATTTGTTTTCCTGATATCCAATCTAAACGTCCCCTGGTGCAATTTGAGGCTGTTTCCTCTTATCCTATCACTGGTTACTTTGGAAAAAAAGCCCAAAGGGAAGATGAAGTCTCTGCTCTGGTGAGACTTTCAAAGAGACTATTATGGAATGTTTTCAGAGAGCATGGTTATGGGAGAAGGCAAAGAAAGACTGTGCAAACCAGGCTTCATGATGGCTTGTGGCACGGGACATATAGTGATGCAGGGAAGGAGGAGAAAAAGATTCTGGTAATCATCTGAATTTAGGTGGTCAGTAAAAGGGCTTAAACACAATCTCCAGATGGCAAGGATGGCAAAATCAGCTTTTCACCTAGACAAAATGAAGGAGCTGCAGACACAGATAGATCCACAGAACGGGAAGAACCATCTGGACCAGGAACTATGGCTAAGATGACCCTTTGGAGAATGTACCACAGGTTGGAATAAAAAACAATGTTGAAAAACAGAGAGCATAATGCCTAGTCAGTAGATGGGAAGCATATTTATTTTTAACAAGGCTGACATAGTTTTTTCATTTGTCAAAAAATTCAGCTGTAACAAAATTGCATTTATTTTTTGAATCCATATTTTTTGAAAGTTTTTGCATTATAGTCTGTTAAAGAACAACACTACTCAAAATATATTACAGTAAAATGTATTAAAAATTGACAAAAGTACTGTTATTGGTCATCATATCTGAATATGGGCGTATCTAGTAGTATTTCCTCTGTTTCTATTAGTATTTTTTTAAATGTCTTTTGATTATATTCAGAACAGGAATTGATAAAAATATATTTCTCTGTCCAGAAGAGAAAATACTTCAAATATATTAAATTGGTTACTTTAAAGGTATGCAAAGAAAAAAATTGGTCAAATAACCATTGCAGAGATAGGGATTGGTCAGTTAAAATGCATTATTTGAATCAGCTTGTAAAATGAAGTGATATTTAAAAAAAGGTTTTAATATAGGCAGACACAAAGTCAGATTTGTCAGAACAGAGAATGTAGGTCACACTAACAACACAGAATACCATATCCTGAAATGCAGTGACACTGAAAAGGACTTCAGAAAATCAATTTACCATGAATTCCCTATGCAATCTATGGGCTAAGGTTAATGCAATACTTGCATGATTATGCAGGAGACCATGATATTACAGGTATGTATCACTGATGGGACCAGCATTGCTATGTCCAGTTCTGGTATCCAATTTTCAGATAATGATGATTCTGGAATATTGCAAGGGAATCAAGAAGGAGTCATTAAATTATTTGAAATTGTGGAAGCCTTACCTGTGCATAACATACTGCAGATGGCCACCCCTGGGAGAAGGGCAGGGATAACTCACCACAGTGCCAGTGAAGCGCTGGGAAGGGAAAGTCCTGACACCAGTGGATTTGTAATTAGGGAGCAAAGCCACAAAATTAAGTAACTAAGAAAGAGAAAGTTGACAAATGCAGGTTGGGAAAAAATTGTCTGTTCTTCTAAAAAGTAAAGTAAGTATTAGGTTAAAATTAAGTACTTGATAGCAGTGGATGTAATAAACTGGACTTCACAATAGGAATGAGTGCCTTTACAAAAGACACACTGCAGCTTGTCTGGGACCTGGGGCTGAAATCACGTGACTGGCATGATACAAGAAATAACACTAGATGTCCTTAATAACCATAAAGCCTCAAAATCATAATACATTCACTAGAGTATGAATATTTTGACATAAAGAGGAAGCAGAAGTCAAGGAAAAATAAACATTTATGTTTATGTGGTCAGCTGTTTAGCAGATAGCTGTCAAAACAGAAGAACCCGCAGCAGGGGAAAACAAAACAAAAATACATGTACTACTGTCTTTAAAAATGCAGGACAGAAATTAGGTCTGGGAAAAAAAATTTGTTGACTGTTTGCTTGTAAAAAAACTCAACACTTTCTTGTATGCACACAGAGGCACACAGCCAAGAAGTAAGAGGACTGAAGGAGGGACAAATGAATATTTAAGGATGATGTACTGAAAGATCCCAAATATTTTATTTACACCTGTATTCAAAAGAAGATTTTAAGCTGTCATTTCAGCACATTATTCTCCCATGTAAGAAAAATAAATCAATATTAAAGACTGTTACCAAGGCAGTAAGTGCTGCAACATTTGTGTTTAGGAGCAACAGATCTTCAGAACTGGCTTGTGTGCATGCAAATATTTTCAAGGAAGTGTCAGAGGAACTAATTAAAAACCCCTACATCCTTGCTCATTACCATCAGCTGCTGGAAAGCTGGAAGTTGCTATGAGAGTATTAGCTTTATAAAACATGTTGAGCCAGCCTTGAAAATTGCAGCCCACTAAACTTTACCAGCAGGAAAACAAAACTCTTATAACAAAAAATAAAGTATGAAAAGAACCAGATTGTCATTATATAACAGAGAGACAATAGTGCAGAGTTTTGAAAAGGACAATAAGGCTCAGAATGTAACAAACTGCTTCAAGTACAAGTATATCTGATTAATCTACTGCTCTTGCTAAAAACAGCCGATAGCCCTCACCACAAAAAGTGACAAAGGGAACAAAACCAACTTGGGAAGTAAAAATCACCAAAGAAGAAGAAGAAGAAAAGGCTTTCAATTGCTTTGACAATGAGGTGACTCAAAGAACTGTGTTAGGTACAGCAGTGTTTAATATGTTAGCAAACAGGAGAAGGGGCTTAAAAATCCAGCCGGTAACATTGGCATTTGATACAATTATTGAGACTTGTCCCATACTATGAGAATATTACAAACCCCTTCAGAAGGACCTAATAAAATAAGTAAACAGGCAAAGTGATGGCAAACGAAGGTCACTGGAGAGAGAGAGACATGTGAATGCGTATTAGGAAGAATTTCTCCCATGCATCTGCGCTAAAAGGCCAGCACTGACACCGCCTTCAAGCACACACAAAACCGTGTTTGTGGGTAGTGCTATTGACAGTGCTGGAGGGGCTCCGGTAGGGAAGGAGCCGCTGGTCTGGCTCGGGACCTCTGCTGAATTTGTGGCCGTTGTGGGGGGAGGTGGGATGGAGGGAAAGCGTGGGCAGCTGGCCGGCAATCTGTCCATGTGCAAGAAATACAGCACAACAAAACGTGTTCCTTCTGCTTCACCATAAACAGCTCGGCCACGCAGAGAAAGACTAGGTGCAGGCTAAACTAGGTAACAGCGAGGCCACTACAATTGCGTTTTGTAAAGGAGTGATTTGGCCTTTCTGCTCAGCATAGCCCAAGGAATTGCAGAAATGAAATGGGTCCCAGAAGAGGCCACAGAAATGATTAGCTTGCTGAGGAGAGAGCAGAGGGAGGCTCACCCCCGGTGACGCATCCGTCCGCTCCCTGCACGAGTCGAGCTGGGATCAGGAGACCCTGGTAAGGAGTTGTAGCGAATTATCCTGGGGAATTACCCCCGGGATGCCGGGGAGGGTCGGAGTTGGTACCTGGTGGAGTCACGTTTTCCTGCAGTGCTCCCAGCCCCTCTGGAGAGGGACTGCCCCAGGGAGAATTCAAGCCCTCACGACCCCAGAATGGGCATCAGGACCCACGGTGGGGACCACAGCTCAGAGGGCTGGAGTGGCACAGGTGTCTCCGTTCCCTCGTGCAAAAAAGACCTGCCAGCACAGGAGATCTTGAAGCGTGTTTCAGGGTAAGGGCCTTAAGCAGTGCATTACTGTAGCCAAACTCCAGAGATTCTGGAATAATATTGGCTTCATTTATGTGGAAATGGGGGCTTTGTGCAAGCTTGGACGTCTGACTACACAGCAAGTTTTAAGATTAAATGAAAAGGTTCTATCTTCATAATGGGAAAAAAAAATTTATCATAACTAAGTTTCTGAAGATATTAGTGACAAACCAGAAATTGTTCAGTATTTTCTGCTATAGCAAGCAGATACAAAATAGAGTAAGAAAATATCCGTGTGTTTCATGTTATGCTTTCATGTATTGTGTATTGAGCTCGCCTAAGAGCTAAACAGCGTTTGATTTGTGCCTAACAATAAATAGAAAAAAAAAAAAAAAAGGATTGCCAATTAAGAATGTGGGGCAGCTATTTTTAACGAAATGTTTTTAAACTTTTGGCTAAGTACGAGAGAAAGGCAGTGCCATCTGTCGGGGAAACGCAGCCGGTTCAGGGACCGCGTAGGGCTCGCCGCTGCTGCGTCTTGGGGAGAACAAAAGCCTGGTTTGGTGCGGGATAAACTTTTTGCTCAGGAGCAGAAAGAAGGGGTAAACCCACCTCGATGGATTCAACGCCGGGCTGTGTAAACCAGCAGCTCTCAAGGGTATTTAACACCTTCGTGCTCCTTCCCAGCAGCAGTTTCAGCCGCGCCCGACGTGGGGCACGGGGTGACGGAGCGAGGAGGGCAAGAGAAGTCTCGGCGGGGTAAATCCACACCGCTTTGGCCACTGCAGCAGCACAGAGGTGTTCCCTCCCTGCCGCCTCATGAGTCAGCGCTTCCAGGGTCACAGCTTTACACTCAGATTGAAACGCGCAGCGGTCCCGCACGGGAGGAAGATAAGCTGAGCTCCACAAAGGGATAAGGTGGCAAGCTTAAGTTGGTTGTCACCAATTTGGGCTCGGGTAATTTTTACTCAGCATTTCCACACTGTTAGTGGTTTCACTTTAAACATGCGGCAGTCGAATGGTTGTAGTCGAATGCAGGTTTCGGTAGTTGCACTGAATTTGAAAGCAAATGTATTTAACATTTAAATATACTGCATGCATCTTATGAATTATTTACTTCCACCAGCCTTTCTGGAGATGTAGGGATATTCTCACACCCACACAGGCATAGCAGCACAAACACATCTATGCGTATCAGCTGAGTGTTCTAGCTAATCATGCTTTTCTGTAGCTGTTTAGCATGTTGCTATTTTCATTTACAGGTCAGGGTGAGCAGTGGATATCAAATATGGACATTTTTTTGCCCAGTGAGGGACTGACACATCGGCTAGAATCACGTTGATGGTTATTCAACAGAACTGCAGTAGCCGCTATTTTTGCTCCATTCCCACAGCAGCAATAAAACAGTAGCACAAAACAGAAAGTGACACACCAGATACACTGAACAGCAGCTGCCCTTAAAATCCAAGCAGTCCCCATGGACTGATTTGCCATTCTCAAACGCCACCTTTCCCCACCCCCGCCCCCTACTGAGGGGGTGTAATTAAAGAAGGAGAGGGGAAAAAAACTCGGGATCATACTGGCAGTAAGAGCAAAGAATAAACAGTGAGACCAAAAATACGTGACCATACTTGTGGAGATGTGGAAAGGGATACATCGGTAAGGTGTTTTCATTAAATAAAAATCATCATGATTAGCAGGTGGACAGAGTCCTGCCGCACTGTCTAGTCCTTTCCTGATCAGTACAAAAATTCATTTTTAAATAATACCGAAGTAAGCAGTTGTGTATTAAAGCCACGTAAATAGTGAAAGCACACATCAAATGTGCCTTTGAGCAGGATATACACAACCTTTTGGAAAAGCATATTTTTCTTTTTTAAACAGGTAAGTGTATTTTGAGCTAAGGCAGGAGGACTTATTTTTATGGTGATCCAGGCTGCCCTGTTTTAAGTTTTGTACATCATAAGATGTGGAATGAAAAAAAGCATTTCTCTGGTGCCAAAGTGGAGTGGGACTCGTAAGAACACAAAAGTACCATTTCACTTGTAAGAGGTGCACTCTGATTTTTTTTTTCCAGCTGAACTCTGTACATGTGCAAAGTCCAAGAAACAGAATATTAATCTTTGATGAGGCAAACCTAAAATTGGATAGGCTTGGATTGTAATAATAAATATATTGTATTCAAATACCAGGGCTCCTTTCTGAATAAATGTACTTAAAGTGTTCTGTAGAGCAATATTCCATGGGGAGACTGAACTAACCTGCACTTTCAAACTCAGAATGATATACAAGCCAACCAGAACCAGAATTGGAGCTAAAAATATTCAATGACCCTATCACTGCATAGCTTGTGATAGTAGTATTTTTGCATAACATATGTTCACAGATATGTCATCATCATCTGTTGTCAGACTACTGGCAAATAAAGACTTGCAAATTTTCCTGAATTTTTCACATCTCTGCTTGTTCCAGCAGTAACATTGCCTGCTTGCCTTTTTATTCACCGTGTCTGGCATGTTCTAGCAATTCTCTGTCATGCTAAGATCTTGTGCCCCCAATATTTGTTTGCTTGGCTTTTTAAAATGTATTTACAGCAATTGTTCCTTTTTTTTTTCTCCCCCCACCCCCCCTTATTATCAGCATTACATTTATTTGCTTTGATTTAGGAAGGACAGGAATCCCTTTCTATATCCTGCACACACCCTCAACAGTTTAAGACTGGAGTCATCCTTTTATTTAATATCAACAAACAAACCAGCCAAATTTGATCCTGGATGAGAACGTAACTATCAGCGTAGCACAGCTCAGCTAAAAATGCCTGTCCCCAGCACTTTTAGCCAGGGGATCTGGAAATACTTCCCAGTAACTATGACTCTTCTTCCTGCATGTCAGGATGAGCCCCAAGTCTTAATCTTCTCTTACTCTTTGATTTTCACTGGGAGAAGTCCAAGGTGCACAGGTTAGGAATATGCCAGAGCATGCTGTAAAACCAATGATCTGAACAGTAAGGCACTGGTACTACAGGGTACAGGCATAGAGTGTGATATGCATTTTGCTATTTACAGCACTGAAATGGGGCCTTTTCCCCCTAAATGTAGGGATTTGCAGTACAGAAAATTAATTTCCAAAGTATGAGAGCGAGTGAGTTTTAACTAACATTAGTGGCTGGTACCCACTACTAGAATTTTTTCATCATAGCAAATAAACCACAGTTTTGCTTAAAATCTATTATTCTGTGTAATAGAATAGGCCTTGAAACAGCAAGCAAGGTAAATAAATATGTGCAGAACTTCACATCTCAGTGGGATGACCCAAGTGACTGGAGACAGAACTGTATTAAGATGTGCACTGTCAGAGCTCACAATGCTCAAACCCATGCACTAGTAAATTCCATTTACTGTAGGGACCATACACCAACCATGCAGATTTTAAGGCTTTGAGTTAGTTTCCCTGATGCTGATGGGAATTTTAACCTTAGTTAAGGAAGTGTCTGGGACTGAAGGACCCTATAGACACCAATAATCACTAGCAGGTGATGAGTGTCTGTGTTGAATGATCCCATTTAAAATCCTGCCAGGCATCTATTTGCCTCTTCAGCTCCTTAGTTACTTTTGTGTATCTGGCCTTTGTTATTTGGAGAGTCTTTGGTTTATTCTTCTTTCTATAGTCTTTTGTCTTTGAAGGATTGATTTATTGCTATCTGATATGAGCTACATAATCCAACAAAAATGCCTTGTCTCAACAGTTTATAGTTCTGCTTAAGATTTATGTTTCATCCATCCTTCCAAGGAAAGTACTTACTTTTTCTTCTTTACGATTTTAAATGTTTGCCTATTCAGAAATTAAATCCTCTTTTATGAAAGGAAACTAACCTAAAGTCTGAAGCACTTTAAACTCTGAGATAGCTCAATTTAGGACATGCTTTTCATAGCATAAAAACATACATGTTCCCTGCTGTCCACGCTCCACAGTGCATTTTTCCAAATGCACTTGAAATGTTCCTACTTCTCCCTCCAGCCCTTCCTCAGAAATGTCTCAATTTTGTGCAGACTTCTCTTTTTGTTGTTTCACCTTATATAAAACACTGTAGCCACACAATTTTCATTGGTTTCACCTTGTCTTTGACTTTGTCTTGAACCTCTTCCACACCTTGGGACAAGTGTTTATCTTCAGCCCATGCATAACTGTCTCCTTAACTATTGAATCTCTTACCCAGCACCTTTCACTTATCCTGAAATCCCTTTCTTCACTTCCCTCCTAAAAATGGACACTACATTAAAATCCTCATGAAAGCAAGGGTTGGGAAAGCTCCTGTAACAACAGACTGTTTCTGATGCAACAATGAGTGCTGCAGTTTTAGTTTGTTGTACATGGTTCTATTACAACAACATAAACATTCTGCAATGCACCTCACTGGTGCGCCTTGCAGGGTGTACCAAATACGACACAGAAATGGACAGTCCTGAGACCAGTAGCTTTGTCCCCACTTGTGTGGGCAATTGAATCTCCCAGCTGTGAATTACCTGAGGAAACTGAACAGCTCTGTAACTTAGTGAGCTGTAAGGGTGGAAACTGCAACCAAGCACTTATGACCTCCTTCCAAAATTGCACAGTGCCTAAACTGCTACCCTGGTTTGGAGCCCTCAGTCTGCTGGAGAGTTGTAACATCTGCACAGAACCATTGCAACAAGGGCTGGCAACAAGAGCAGAACATGGTCCTCTAGATCTGTATGTCTGGGGAATCAACAAGGCTGTAGGGGGGAAAGGGACATGGCCTGGGCTTCCAGTCTGCAAAAGTGCTGGTCCCAGCTGTTGTGTCTGGAAGCATTTTGCTCTGGAAGACAGTCACAATAGTACTTTAAGAATCCAAAGTAATTTTTCAACATCCTCCAGTTTGTGAACACACTCACAAGTTAATACATAAAAAATGACATGCATGGTTTCACACCAACAACAGTCACATTCAAAGTGAGAGTCCTGTGGAAATTAAAAGCTTCTGAGAAACGAAGTGCCTTTTATAGGGACCCCTTGACTCACCTATTCAGCTACACTTTTCTTGCCTCAGCTGCTCTTCCTCAAAGATATCAGAAGTTCTCCAGCCTCTATGTACCATTATGTTCAATGCCATTGATCTCTGCAGCAGTGATTGCTATGCAAAAAATACAATATTAAACATTTTAAAGAGTAGGTTTTTTAATGTTTCATTTCAAACCGAGCACTTCTGATGAAGGCAGTCCAGTTTCTACTGCAGTTTGCATCTAAACCTTTTTAAGGTTTATAATATTTTATACCTAGAAAAGAGTGATGACTAACATTAGGTGTGCAAGCAAATGTTTTTAACCCCAGAGCACAATTAAGGGTGGGCAGGTAGGTTTTGTTGCTCTCAGCTAAGCTACATATGGGATTTCTGATGTGATCATTCACATTTACTATGACTGTCAATCCGACATCTGCTGTTACCATATTGGACTGTGAATATTTCAGATCAACAACTGAAATCCAGATGTGTTTGTGTCATGAGCTCTATGCACTCTACTTGAAATGATTTGTCTTCAAAAACAAAATTATGGATGCACTCACGCTTGCAACAGTATCCTGAAAGGTTCCTCATGCTCAGCAGAGCTTTTGTGGGAGAACTCAGCCACCTGGGTCCAAACTCCCCGACACCCTGGGCAAGAGTCGTGCAGACAGGACTCCCTCCCTTCTCAGTGCAACAGCTGGAGGTAGAAGACAAACCATCATCGCGTTCTACACCATTATTATCCCCACTTCTAATTTGATACTTCTGCACTAAGCCCCCCAACTTTTACCGTGCAGTCTCCCTTCTTCTAAGGATAGCATAACATATGGTCACAAAATCAACAAAAGCCATGCCTATTTATAACCCATGTCCCTCTACACAGCTGAGTAATTTTAAAGAGAAAATGGTTATTACAAGCAGTACATTTGTGACCTGATCTGCCATGCTTTATCAATTACCCTGTCTTATCTCTTTTTGACTATTCAAGCTCAGGATTTCCACCCTGGTCATTGGCTTCACCTTCCTTCCCATTTGCAGGGGGAATGGAGGGATGAGAGCTGTAGGAGTGATGAGCTAGGAGCAGAAGGGGCAGGTTGGGCAATGGAGCACATCACATAATCTGGGGGTACAGCTGTGAGAATTTTTCAGGCTGACTTTATAATGAGAACCACAGGGTTAATTTAAACATGGGGAATTTTGCATATGTCTAATACTTTAACATCCTGCCCCAAAACAATGCAATGTTTCTAGTTACAACAGAGGTAAGATGTTGTTAAGGCTTAACTCATATCATATTGTCTTAAGACCACTGTTCATCTGTATATGGAATCAAACATGGAGACCTGGACATCAGCCCTCAACTTCCAAGAGAAAAATTAGATACACACAGATTTGACCAAAACTCTGTCTGGAGTTTAAAGTATTGCTACTTTCAAAGGAGTAGGGAGGACTGCTCCTTTCCCTGTGTGTGGTAAAACCCACAGAATTGCTCTCTGCCTGCCATTAGCACAGTCCAATGTGGCTCTCAAGCTCCCTGTGACATGATGGGAAAGCACGGGAGTGCACACAGCATCTCTCAGGGCAGCTGTGCACAGCCCTGCTCAGGGCTGGAGAGAAACCTGTACCCAGAGGACAGAGAACCAACTCATCCTTCTGAGAGCCACACTTCAGAACTGTGCCACGGGGTTTGAAAACACTGCACTGAGGAGGGTGAAAACACAGGAAAGATGTACAGGGAAGTGCTCACCGTAGCCAGAGGACTTACATTTACCCATCTGATGCAGTTTATTTTCCTAATTCTGCTCATTAACACATTTCTTGGATCACTTAGTTCGGATTTGTGTAACTTCAGGAGCGTGTTCCTTGTTTGTTTGTACATGGCACTTCTCATATTCTAAGGAGAATTTATATTTTTAGACACAAGCCTAAGCAAAGGTGCTTTTAAGAAAACAGCTACAACAAATTAGGAGCATTCTGACCGAAAAAAAACCAAACAGCAATCACTGGAAAATACTGATTCATGGAACCTTGCCCTTGCTTTTTTTGCAGGAAGGTCAGAGAAATATTTTTCAGAACTCTAACTTTCTATAAGAAAAAGCTGTAGAGAATAAACACATTAATGTGTTCACCTGAGACACAGGAGACCCAGATTCAACTTAGAGTTTTACCTGATTTAATTTTGGCCTCAGCAATTCCCAAGTGATTGTCTTGACCAAGTGCATCTCAGCCTCTGGTATTGGCACAGAGAATGTATGGAGTCTGGGAATATAAAATGTTCCTTGGATACTCATCAAGAAGGCATGAAAATTGCAGGAGTGGTACCCAAACCTGCATCAATCATGGGAAAGAAAAACAGGTGCAAAAAGAAATTTGCCCACATGAAATGAAAAAGATCCCAATTTGCGACATATAGGTCAGAAAATGCTCTAAAATAAAAAAAAGCTGAGTTCCTCTGCTAGAAACCCTGGAAAAATAGAATGTCTTCCATGAGGATTGAAATCCCCATTTATGGGGATAAATATGCTTTAAACAATTCTCTTGAAAAAAATATAAGGACCCTCAAATTCTGATACTCCTAAATCTGAGGAAAACTCCCAGTGACTTTATTAAGAATTTTGTCTTGATGAATAGAGAATTTGGAGTCCAGGAGGTGGCCCTGAAATTTCAGGGTCAGGTCTCCTCAGCAGCACAAGTGAACACAAAACAGCCAAGCTCAAAGGAATCGCCCAGGACTCTGAATTCCTTCTCTCCCCCTAAGGCATCATGCAGCAATGTACAAGCCACAAATGTGATGTGCAATTTGCCTTCTATTTGCCAAGTTCTGGATTCCTTCTCTGATCCAGACTGTTGTGCTATCACACTGAATGCCACTGCAGGCTCAGTAAATGCCATAAGATGCAACAAGTCCATGGTTTCTCAGACTCCGCATTTCCCATGTTGCTTAGATTTACTTGTCATTATTTTCCTGCTTGATAACTGCAGGGATGAGAATATTAGGAGTGGCAGTCTAATCAGTGACCACTCTGGGCATTCAACCTGTCAGAGCTGAAAACTCATGAAGGAGCTGCAGTGGGTCAGTGATATGCTCACATATCAACCAGAGCAGGGAAGCTCCTCTGCAACAAGGCTCTTCCTCATCATATACCCAAGAGAGAAATCCAAGCCATAAAACGAAACAGATTAAAGAAAAACCAAGCCAAAACCAAGCAAGGATCAAAAATCACACAATGAAGATCCATTTTCAGCATAGTGAAAATACAAAAAATATTTACTTGTCTCTTAGACACAGTATCAGGCAGGCATTGCACTAAAGATGACTTTTTTTTTTTTTTTTTGCAGAGTCATAGCAGATCTGACCCTTTCTCCCACAGTGAATCTAAATATCTGATGTGTATAAATCCTTATAGATCTCATATATATTTATAAAGATACTGTCAATATATATATCAAATATATATTATGTATTTATCAATCACAAGTACAAGTAAATTAATTCCAATGCTCTCATTGCTCAATTAAATCTCATCCAGAAATGGGTCTGGGCAGCCATGGCCCCAGTTCAACAAACCACTTAAGCATATGCTTAGAACAAGCTCTGGATCAATTCCCAGTGAGGATTAATGCATATTCGTAAATGTTTCGCTCCTTTGGAGACCACAGAATAAAATATTGCTGGAAAAGCCTTAAAAAATAAAAGCACAGTTTTAGTTGCTTGTTTTTAAATTAGCTTGAGCCACACTGAGTATTCCAGACTCAGCAAACTCTCCACAGACAAATGTATATTTTCATTCTATAGTACCTTGTGCAATGAAATTAAAATTTCAGAATGTAGCACAGGGCGGCCAGAGGGAAAGATGAGGACAGAAGGTGGAGGTTAATGCAGAAGGACTGTCTGAGCTTTCCAAGTACATTGTAATAGAAAGCACATGAATAGGATGGCTAAGCTGGTAAATAATGATAGATCAATCTACTGCTATTTCTGTAGCTCTGCAAGATGTACATGTCCTGACACTCCTCCTTATGTATTAAATTGAGAAAGTGAATTGATGTAAAGTGAAATGCTTTCTTTCCCTCAAGCTCCTTTTGTGCCTAGATAGACTGATGTTCACACTCCACTTTTTTCCTTTGGTTAACCAAAGAAATAAATTCTTGATTAGCCCCACATTATTCATGTTTTGCAGAGAATTTTTTGCCTACCCATACAAGTCCTGCTGTGGTAAGCCAGCAGAGACCTATTGACTTAGTGTCGTAGCAAATTTCATGGCCTTATAGTCTGATGAAATATTAACTCAAGGGACTGATATTTTCACTGGATCAAAGACCGACTAATGAGAAACAGAACACTGGTTTTCAAAGAGGGTTTAAAAAGTTAGAACAAAACACAGATCATTTAATATACTGCAAAAGTTGCAGTAACTTCCTGACAGTGTGCTTGCCTACAAACCTCTTAGCCCTGATTTATTAACATTAGCTGCTGTGCCAAGTTCATGTCATAAAGGATAGATGCTGTGTGCCCACGCTCTGCTTGGAACTGCATAAACATGATCATCAACCAGATTTGACATCATAATCAAAACAATGAAAATAAGCTAAAGGTGGCAGGCAATACCCAAGAAACTGCTATTAAGAAGCTCTGTCTACTTTATAAAAAATAAAATTTGTCTCCAGTGATGGAGGGAAGGACCTGTTTTTTAAAGGAATTCAGGTGCTTAAAGAAGCAGATGGGTGCACAGTGGGATTTTTAGAAGCTCTTTGATGGCAACTCCCACTGAAATCACTGTGTATTAGGCAGCTAGGTATTTCGGAAAATTCACATTACCTGCATCTTTAAGCACCTAAATACCTTTAAATATTTGGCCCAAAGACAGCTCACTGTAACGTCACAGGAAACAGAATAGTCCCTGCTCAAGGGAAAATAGTTTATTGTATGGTCAATTAATTTTCAAGCAAGAGAAATCCATGTAAGCAATTTGTAAGAGAAATTAGGCCAGAACTCCTGAGCTATGACTTCTGAACAGTATTTTGTAATTGAAATAAGAGGTATGGTACACAAAGAAACCTTGGGCATTTTTTTTTTTTTTTTTGCAGGATCATAACAGTGATGATAAGTGTGTAGATAAACTGCTCACCTTAGACTGGAGCACACCCGGAATGGCCGGGCCGTAATCCCACCAAAGAGTAAAAGATAAATGTGGAACCTCAGTGTTTGTGAAGGGAGTCAGGGGCTGGTAAGTGCAAGGGCAACGGGAGGGACACACACCCTGCAGAGAAGGAAGGCAAATGGACATAGGCGTCATTTGTCTCTTTGGTCTGTGAGAAAGACATCAGCAGCAGCAGTCGTTGTCCTGAGGAAGCTCTGGAATTCCAAACGTGAGCCTGTAAGATTTTTCGGGACATTTATGCCACTGTGATGGGAAGGGGGCACTGCAGGTGACGCGGAGGTGAGATACTGCATCCAAGCTGGCCCACTGCCATTTAGTTTCCTAATTCCACTGCTCCAAGAACAAACAGAAGAGACCTAAGATAGCAAATCCTGCACAAATCCTTGGACTCCTGCTTCAGGAGTGGGAGCCATAAGTAAAGGAGGTCATCGACTTGCTTGCTTCTGGCTACTGGCTCACATTTAGGCTTTGCCCTGCTAGCCTGAGGTCTAGGAAATCAAAGAAGATTCTTGGCTTACCTTTTACAGAAGAGGAAAACAACAGTTACAGTGCTGGACCATGCCACCTTTCAGTGGCAGAACAGGATTTCTCCTTCATCACCAATCTGTGTATCCCATCCAAGTCACTTCATTTAATGTGGACAAAAACAAGCAGTGACAGGACAGGTCCCTTAGAGTAAGGCTTCCAGCATAATGCAGCCATAAGAATTTAACAAGTGGGATTTACTTAACTGGTCACTAAGTGTTAGGATTGCTTTAAAGATATATGGCTGAAAGTGTTTCTCTGGCTATAAAGAAACAAAACCAAAGGAGCAGACGAAATGCCTGGCAAGCAAACTCAATCCCTTTTGTTAATAGCTCTCTTCAGACTTGTAAGCCCAAGAAAAGCTTCATTAAAGTTAATGGACAAATATTTCAGGATAAAAAAATTAAGTACTTAAATGTTACTAGTTTTGGTCTGAGTACGCAAAATTTCTCTTCCTTGCTGGACTCACCCCAAGATAGCAATTTTCAGACAGAATTCCATAAATATTGACAGCTTTCAGGCTGGCTTTGTGTCTCAGACCTTATAAGTGACTGGCAGAGTTCACAGGCCAGGTTCACAAGCCTTGTCAGTGGGCACAGCTTCACTGAAGTCAGTGGGAGGCCTGCACACATTACAGGAACCTTCCATAAATAGAACTGAGCTGTGTCCATTTGTACCAGAAATGACTTTAAATTACTGCCAGCAACATTACAGAGACCATTTTTCACTCTGTAGACCTGAGGCAAACCATTCCTGATGACACCGTACACAAGAACACCGCCCCCAAGTCACTCCCTGCGCTCTTGCCATGGCACCCTTCCCCTTAACATTTAAAACCTCTCTAACACACCCATGCCAATTGCAATCAGCCTCACTGCACCTCCAGTGTGCTACTATGCTTACTTTTCAATAGGTGACTCAGGCACAGATTGTGACCTTCACCAGGTCCCAGTGAGTCGATGGGGAGACACAGCAAGGTGCTGGGACAAAGTAAGGTGAACATGAGCCCTTATACAATGGATTTAACACTCAGTCTTTACTCAGATCAGGCATTTAGTAGAAGAAATGCTTTAAATAGCTTCTTCACCCATTCAGGGTATAGAAAAAAGGAAACTTAGCCTGCTGTATGCTTCTAAGGCAAAATGAAAAACGGCCAGTTAAGTCTATATGCTGCCATTTTATATCTTAGATGAGCTTTTAAATGGGTAGCCATTAACAATAAAAGGCTGCACAACTTTCACCATAAACCAGGCAAAACTGCAAGTAAGGGTGGGATGCTGCACAAAGACAGCTGTGTTCTAGTACCATACCTGAGGTGAGACACAGCAAACATAATCCACAGTTCCCATTTGGGTGTTGGAAAGTGTAAAAACAGCATTTGAGATGTCCTGTTCTTGCCAGACATGAATGATGCAATCAAAGATAAAGTATCCTGCTGTGAAGTCTGCAGCTCGTACAGGGAGCAGAATGTAACAGAGACCACTTAAACAACACGAGACTCCTGACTGCCCTTGGAACAAGGTTGGCAGAGACCCCTCTGGATTAACAAGGAGGAGTCATTTCTCATTCATGGACTGTGCCTAAAATTTTTATGTACTGATATTATTACTTATGATATCAGGATGGTATTGCTATCTGCTGTTTGGTCAAACTAAACCAGTTAAAAATAGAAGCATGGATGGGATTTAGTGCATAAGTGACTTGTTTTGGCAACTACCAATAGCACATAAGCAAAGTGCATTTCATCATGGCTTCTTTGGGCAGAGTCAAGAGCAAGAGCAGAAAAATCAGTAAAATACTCAGAGATTTTGAAATTCTGAGAGGATTTAAGGGATCTCTTGGCAACACTGTCAGGCTGCTCATCAAAACCCACAATGTTTTAATACTGACTGTCAGCTCTCCAACTATAAGCAGAGGCCAAAAAATACGGGTCTGAGAATCCTCCTGTAAAAGCCAGAAGACTGAACACTTATGTAGTCACAAGGAAAACTGACAAGACTGCCTTTGACAGAAAAAAGAGTTAAAATTGTGGGAGGTTCACCTTGACAAACCTCATGCTTTTCCCATCAAAATTAAGGGGAAGAAATCCAATAGTTCACTGGGCAAACTTATCAGTCCAGGCTGACAGCACTGTGTACAGAACAGAATGGGGTGCACTGGGACATGATGTTTGTGGCTTTGTATTTGGATCCACAGCATCTGTTGAAAGTTTCTGCAGAGCTATTCTAATTTACTCCCCAGAACACACTGGCCAGGACACACTGTAGGAACAGAGGCTCACTTTGCTGTGGAGATTTACCAGTTCATGTCCCAACTGACCTCCTGAAGAAAGTTGAGGGACTATCTGCTTTTCAAAACTGAGCTTCATGAGTTAGGCATAATCTAACCCCAATTCATAATGTAGTTTATGAAGACCCCAGCTTTTTCATGTTTTACTTTCAAATCCAAAAGTTTAACACTCACTTTCCTAAGTTTTAACAAAATAGGCATCTTGATGACACTGCAATCCCTGAAATAAAATGCCATAAGGTTTCAGAGCTCCCAACAGCTTTTAAAGGTGGAGTCAAGTACACGATAGCACATGATACACACTGAGAAAGGATATTAGCTAATAACTTTTCTTTCCCATTCAAGCTCTCCCTTATGTACAGTCATAGTCACTGCAACTTTCATGGTTGATGTTCCTGCAGCCGTTGAGCTGCACACTTCTCCTGCATGTCTGTACCTGAGCAGCAGCCGTAGTTCACATCTCCCACTCTCCAAAAAGTTCTGTCTTCAGGTATTTTTCACCAGTCACTAGTTTTCAGTCCTCTTTGGATTAAACACCACTAAACTACTTTCCCAGATGAATCTATCATCTGTAATTCTGCATTCAGCTTGCTTTGGATTGAGATCACCTTGGGGTAGGGGCAGTTTATTGTTCTGCTTGTACAGCACCTCCCATAAGGGCTCTCATAACCAAAACAGTAAATATGTAACCCATGTGTCATTAGAGAGAGTCAGTGATAAAAGGAGGAAACAAGTAAGTGCTAATACCCATGATGTCAATCTGTGCAATGTGCTTCTTCTTAACCCCACAGTGAACCATTGGAATAATTAAAACTGATCAGTGTCATTGTTTCAACATTAGATACAGAATTTAAGATCAGAAACTGAGCAGCTGGGTTTGCTGAAAAGTCAGAGTTAAGTATCACCATCCTTGCCCGTAGGTAAAGTGCTGAGAATGAAGATAATGTTCTGATTCCTGGCATAGTAAAAGTACTTTACTCCAGCGTTTCCCACTAGGCTTCTCTGCAAAACCACCATAACTAAAATGAACCTGAAAAGGTGTTCTTCAAGAAATCCATAGTAAAAGTAAGGGGGGAAGGATTTTGCTGCTTTTTCCAAAGCATGCTAGTATCACTTAACAATTTTTTGTCACATTAATTCAAATTCACCTTTTCCCCTGAGAAGTTTCAGAATTCTTCTGCTTTCCCTGCCTGATTTCTGCTGTCAAACACATCAGGAAGCATGTACCTCCCCATAATTCAAATTCTTTCCTGCCCACCTTAATTGTGTGTCACTTTTCTGGCTGTAACATAGTAAGAATGGGCTGTTTCGAAGGGAGACTTCCTCTGGATGTCCTTATAAGGCAGGTGTACATGATCACTGAAGGATAAATCCTACACATAATTCTTCTGTCACCAATTTACTTTATGTCTCCATGCTTCCTGACAGCCATTTTGATGGCCTTGTCTACAGGGAATATTGCCATGACCTTCCTTAGACCCTGGAAGGAATGAAAGCAAATTTGTACCTCCAAGCATAAGTAATTCCAGCTGTTTCAGGATAAGGCAAAATGGTAAATACATGCTCTTCAGAAGCAATAAAACAAATCTAATATAGCTAATTGTCTTAACACAAGAGTTGAGAAACTCAACTCTTTCTGTGGAAGCCAGTTAAGATCTCAACTATCTTCATTTAACAACTTCCAGTCAGCTGATAAGTTGCTCTGCTGATAACAAGATGTTGCTGTGACAGACAGTAATTGCTAGAAAAGAGTAGATGTTCATCTCTGAGCTTCAGTTTCACAAAGCTCTAACAGACTAGATCTTGGAATTTGGATGTGTGTGGATTTTTGATTGATCTATCAACTCTGTCCCAAGTGTTATACAGAAGGCATTTGAGCCCCCAAATGCTATTTGTACTACGTCTTCAGGGATCTTCAGGCTCGGCAATTCTCCATCCCTACCCTTTTAACTCCAAATGTCACACATTGTTAAGGAAAATCTTTAAAAATACACAAAATTTGGTCTGCAGCACTGGATTTCTTCAACATGGTAGCTTTCTGAAGTATCTTCACCCTGATATGCTGTGGTACCCATTGAGGATTGTAAACAGTAGTAGAGGTAACGGGAGAAAAAAAGTATCATAAAATATTGAACAAAAAAGAAAGAAAGAAGGATGACAAGAGAAGTAAGCCAACTGTAATGAGGAAAGATGTCCTTACCCTGATACACTGGGGACTTTTGAAAAGAGTTCACATCTCAGTGGTGTGAGAATAGGTCAGGGTTATTGAACCTAAGGCATAGTTTGCCAACTAACTGTTGCTCACTTTGCTCAGCCTTTAAGAGTTGCTTCCTCAGCTTCCCCAGGACTTTGTAGAGTGTACAAAATTCATCCTTTACACTACGTGATCAGTACTTTTGGCTAAATACCCCTTGCTTGCTGTGCTGCCAAAGAGCTGTTCCCTTGTTTTGCTCCCATATTTAAACCAACCCGAGAGCCATAATCTCTAAGCTCTACTGAAAATATGGATGCCTCAGTATAAAGTTATATACAGTTATACATACAAAGGAGGTGCTAAACTTGTTTCTTTCCATGCAGAATATATGTGGTGGAGGGGAGTATGTGCATGTGTGTGTGATGGTGAGGAAAATCAAAGTTATGTCATCAATTAACTGTCAATCCCTTCAACAGGAAGAAAAAAAAATAAAAAAACTTAGGAAAAACAGGAAAGAAAGCACACGAAATAAGTATTTTCATTCTTTTTCTATTCTCTCAGCATTCCAGAGTATCTATAGTGGAGATTTACCTTCTTTTAAAAGAACAAACTTCCTAAGACATCTAAGACATCTGATTCTATGAGACCTTTTCAGCCTTATTCAAACAACATCCCTGCTTGCCTGCACCCCAAAGGAAAAAAAA
>VXAU01002075.1:122268-148785 GCA_013399695.1 Formicarius rufipectus
AAAAACCACCAACCCAAAACCTGGAAGAACAGCACCAGTATCTGTGGCTTGAGAGATGCTACTTTTGTCTTTCTTTCCCTTGCCCTGGTTAGACACATTCAACCTTGTAAAAATCCTGCCACTGCCTACTGCTGGCTGAAGCCTCTTTTGTTAAAGTCAGAGAGAATCAGAAGAAGGTTTGCAAAAACCTGAGAATAAAAATAAAGCAATCACCCAGCAAACAGAGTAAAAAAATTATAAGCAAGTATTTGTATCAGTAAACTGGAAAACCGTCATCTGCTGTCTTCACTTAATGTCAATAGTTACTGATGTCCATTCTCATAAATATCATCTTGTAACTGCCTTTTCATCCCTTTCCACGCTTGCCACCCCTCCTCCTCAACATACACTCAGCTGTAATATATGGGAAAACTGAGCCCTGTAAGTACATTCCAGTCTGCATTGGCAAATCCCAACAGATTTCCACGTAGTGCTGGCAATTTACACTGATAGCTAATTTGACCCATTAAAGAAGTTATTCTGGTCAATGAATTAGTTTGTTTACCAGTAAAAGGAAGTAGTAACTATGAACTAAAGTGCTATTTGAATATTCCTTATTTACAAACTCTGGTTCAGCAAAGCTTAAACTGTGGTTACATCTGATTGGAACTGATTCTGTGGTGCATCTTGAGCACAGGTTATTTGATCAGTATCTAACTAAAATAACACATTTTTATTAACAAACTGTAATACTGAACTCTACCTCTATTCCTCCAACTCTTTCAGAAAAATAAAATAAAATCCATAAATATACATACATTGTTCTTATGCCTGAAGGCCAAGTGAATATACTCAGTGCTAGTTGAAATAAGACAGTTGAATGCTGCTGAAATCTTACTGAAGTAGCTCACAAAAGGCCTGAGGAACAGAACACAATAAGCGTTCAAAAACATCTCACAATGTAATAATCAATGTGTAATATGAGCTAGGGGTTAGTTAAATAAAATGTGAAAGCTGTATTAATGAACCCTTTTGCTGTCCAACACAGCATTTCATTTTCTTTCATAGGCTGCATAATGCAGGGCTTGGGAATAAATTATAGATGAAACCCCCATCATATGTTTATAAATACACTAACATTAGCATTTTACTTCCTCATAAATCTGCACCAAACATTCAGGCACAAGATAGAAAGCCCTGTAAAACAATGATATATTCTCTTCTTGCAAGACTTGCCTAGTGGCCCATTCATTTTTACCGCTGTTCTTCAAACATTACTTTCTTCACTCATGCCCCCTCATTTAAAATCCATTTTAATTTAAAGATGTTCGATGCAGTCCTAGTGGTACATTTACTCATCCTGGTTATACATCATGGAGCAGGGAAAAGAAAATTGTTTAATCTAGAGATACGGTTCACTGTGGTCACCACTGAACAGTGGAGTAATTACCAGATCAGCTCCGCTAAAAATGCACTCAGGGTGTTCTGTGACCTATCATCTTCTAATCTGCATAGTGAAGTATAGCTTCATAACTATAAATTGCTGACTTAATTAAAACCAGGACCTTTCTGTCATTTAATTACAGGGAGAAAGGTTATTGCTTAAATGCAATTTTCCAAATGTGATTTCTTAACAGTTATTAACTGCTTCACCATCATTTATTGTTTCAGATTTTTCAATTTGAAAATAGTCCCTGTGACAGAAGTAATGACTTCATGAAAAACTCAATCTAGATGGAGCTGAGCAGACCCATTTGTTTCTCGTAAGTGGAGCAGACAGAAAACTTGAAAATGTCACAGGAGGATCCTGTGATTGCTCCACTTTACAGGAGTAATTAAAAACCAAGAGGATGTATTAAAGGTGAAGAGAGAAGGTTTATGACAGTCTCAAGGTTTTTCCCCTTACCAAAGTATTGTGCTTGCCTTTTCAACTCTATTGGGAAAGCTTTGGATGAATAATTGATAGTTTATCCCAATCCAATACACAATACCAATTCATTAAGACAAGCCAGTCAGCTCCACAGCTTTTCTATTTATCTTCCAAGAGCCACCTTAATTTGAAGAAAAGTAGGTTCCATATAATTTCCCTTTGCATATAAAGCTTTTCCCTTCCAAGAACTGTTGTTTCCATGAAGCACACAAGTACATTTTAACTAAAATTTGAATAGCAGCTCATTGTCTGAGACTTTATCCAAGAATGAACTTGATTCTTGTAAACCACTCTTACAGCAATCTGAGTCCAGTGAGGAAAAAAAATCAGCACCAAGACCTCCACTGCAGAATACTGCATGAAACTCTACTTGAAGGACAAAGCTGGCCCTTATAAATCAGAGGAACAGCTAAAGCCTGAAAGGCCTCTTGCAAGGTATTGCAAATACAAGGCAAGGTCCCTCTCACCAAAAAAAAAAAAAAAAAAAGGAGAAAAATACAGATGTCTGCTGTTGCCAGGACAACAACTTCTTGCTCCCAATAAGAACACATTTTAAATCTGGATTTTCTTTGAATCCCCTTTTGTCTAATTAACAGTCCCTCCAAGATACATGTGAATGTTACATGAAAGAGGTTTTGCAGACCAAGGGAAGCTTATTGTTCAAGAATACCACAGGAAGTTAAGAAGCTTTCTACCAGGCAGTGACATATGCCTTTGCCCTTGCAGTGAGATTCTACATTCTCATAAAGCTTCACTGACATCACTGATGGGGCCTTAAGGTGTTGGAGGAGCTGGTACATTAATCCTCCAACATCCTCAGGAGCAAGGGGAGAGCTGTTACCCTCAGGTCACAGGAACTGAGGGAGATGTCACATCACTGTGGTCCAGAACCTTCAGCTCCAGGTGAGGGCTTGAAAAACAGAGAACCCCTTTCCTTAACAAACAAGTCAAAAGGATTCATTTTATGTCCACTTTTCTGATGCATTCACCTGCATCTGAACTAATTGTGAGAATCTGAGCCTTACTGGGGACTGTTACTTAGCAGGTAATTCTGCTGAGCAGTTTGCTGCAGCTATTCACTGTAGGCACAGTGCTGGCTGCATTGCATTAGCCATGTGGCACTGTTTGCTCTCTCTGCAGCAACACAACCGAATATTGCCCATTCAGAATCTGCTCTGCTTTTACTATTAACACAACACCCAAAATATTTTCAAACCATGTGTCACCTCAATTCCAAATTGCATTGCTAAATGGAATACAAGCTTTTGATTCTTTTTCCCCTGCTTTTTTTATTGTGTTTTTGGTTAGTCACCGAACATATGTGGTATTGGTTTTGTTCCCTGACTGGTAGACTTGCATAACTTAGCAATGGAATCAAAACTGTAAACAGACAACATATGTGCATGTAGGATGTGCAGTTTGCTTTCAGCTAATGATCAAGCACTCTGGGTTACAGTTTGCCCTTGGCAAGTATCTGTACTAGAATAGCTTGAATCCTTACATGTTTACACTCCACACTGGCAGGGGAGTGGCAGTGTGGCACAGGAAATAGCACGAGGGAGCATGAATTATCTATTATCAAACTCTCTGGAGATGCCCTTCACAAGAATAAAAACTACAGAGAACAAAAATGCAAGAGAGAGAAATGGAAGAGTTTCTGAGAAAATGGGAAAGGTAAAATGCAACCACCATAGAAAGAGAACAGGAAATGGAACAGTGGGATACAGTCACATTCCCAGGAATGAAAATACAGCAGCTCTGAGCAGAAAGCACCAGGTACAGGCAGCCTTGACAAGGACTCAAAATCTCAAATATCCTGCCAGGCCAAAGCAACAGTTTAGTGATATATACTGTGACCCTACTTGTTTATTTAGAAAGCAGTGTTATTGCCAGTTTCATGGAATTACATGGTAGGGCTAATAAATTACATGATTTTTGTGACTTTTTCCTTATGCAGAGGAAAGCCTCCCTTCTTACTGAGACATCTGTCAGAGTGCAGAAGTATCTCAAAAATAAACAATACACCTTCCATCCCCATTTAAAATTAAGCTAGAAATTGTAGTCTAAGGACACCAGTGCACTAAAGGAGCTTGGTGACAATTTCCAATCTCAGTTTTACACTCAAAACACTTCTGTGTCCTTCCCCAGTGCCAATAGCTAGTCTGCAGGTAGAGGAAGGAAAGCCAGTGCCTGACATTGCAGAATTCCTGCTGGGTTGTGTCCTGTGCAAGTTGCAGCAGAGCTGCTTCCTATCACATCCATGCTGGGTGTGAGTTTTCATAAAGCTCTTATATTTGCACAGAACTCCTAGGGAACAGATATTCCCTAAAAGGGCCCAAAACACGCTTACAGAATATAATAATGCGTATCTTTTGTCTCCAACCCTCCTCAAATACCTTTTTATCTCTGATATCATTGTAGATGGGACTAGAGAGACAATTTTCCAGGCTTTGATTACTCTTATCCAACTTTAACTCACACTCAAAAAAGAAGTAAACCTAATAAATCCTATGTGGCATTTTTAATTTCCCCTTGCAGCTGCTCAGGCTCACAAGGCAACAGGACACATACCACAGTTCAGAGAATTGGAAGAATGTGCTGCGGACGGTGAGATACTTTAGGACTGAATTCAAATGAGCCCACTAACATCAAAGCCGTTTCTTCTTTAACACCTGACAGATTCTCATAGGTTTTTGTAAAGTGTATACTGGTTTTGTGAACACCAAAATTGTAAAGGATGCCCACAGGTCAATTAAATTCATTGCTTTACCTTCAATATGCTGTGGACCAATTACCTGCTCTGAAGCAAACTTCTCATGATCCCATATCCAGAAATATGCAGTTCTATTTCACAGGCAGAGTTGGCTTGATCATGTGAAATAAGACCCACCCTTGCTGGCGTCTGCCAAAGCATGTGCTTACAAAAATTATCATTCTATGCTGTCTCATGATCTTTCCATGCTTTCCTATGAATTACAAAAACATGTACTCTCAGAGAACCAACACATGGATTTCAAACCACACATTTTAACAGGACATAATGGCCACACAGGTGAATAGCCTGAAAATATAGAATGGGCCCCTTTTGTAATTTCCTATATTTTGTTCATTTGATTAATTGAGCCCATTCAATTCCCATTTAAGACTATTAAGAAGTCTGTAGCTCTAGCTATTTTTGTCTGCGAGACTCAGCCTGGAGATTTCAGAAGCTTAACATTCTAGCTGCATGTCACTGCCACCATTGTCTCTTGTCACAATCCTAATTCTATGTTCTGATAATAAAATTTCATTAGTGTCTGCACATCCTTTGCCTTACCTTTGAAGTACTGTCTTGTGCTGAAACGATTAGCAGTACTTTACGTCATATCACTTGACTGTTTGACAGCCATTGTGAGTGAGCTAAACGGGGAGAAATTAAAATTTCTGACAATTTTCATTACATCTAAATTGCTGAGAAATTAAGGGATATTTACTTTTACAAATATTAAAGGTTGTTTAAAATGTAAACTGACTTCATTTTATTAGTAGATTCCACAATGTGCTAATTCAAAATGACTACATGGCCTTATGTGAATAAATTACCAACTCATTTTCCAAAAGCGAAGGACATTTCCTCCAGGCTGCTTTTTGACTGTTTGTGTCAGTAGAAAGAGAAAACAAAAAAACTTATGAATATTTCAGAACAGAAGATATTCCTTGGTGCCTGTATTTCTTCCTTCATCTTAACAGAATAATGAGGTTATTCCTGTAAGACAGGATTTTTTTTAGCAACTTAACAAAAAGCATGTCATGAAGCACTGAGTTTATCATATAATGTTAATTTGTGTTGGGAGAGGTCCCTCCTTAATCAATGTCTTGAGCCCTGCTAGTCCAGACCATCACAACCCACATGCCTGTGCATACAAGGACTGAGCTTAATTTTCAAACTAATTTAGGTTTTTCTGTTCCTAAGAGTTTACATGTTTGGTGTCACAGTTTCCTCCACAATTCGGTGTTTCCTCAAACCTAAGTGGTCATTGCCCTTGAAGACTCCAAAGGGACATAAGCAAAAGAAATGGTGAGAAGTTTAGCACACCTGCATGGGCTCGTGGGGTGTCACCAGGCAGGTGCCTATTTCAGACATGAATACATTGTTGAAGTCTTTTAGCCATTCATTCAACCACCCAGAGCTGCAGCTCAAGTCTGGTGATTTAAAAGCTAAGTTACTACAGCTGCCTATAGTTATTTATGTTTCAGGTTGGGAATGAGTGTCATTAACAGTCAGGACTTTCTTTTATCTCAGTTGAAGTATTATGGGGAGGCCAGACGCTCCTTTACATTTTGAATTGCAGACAAGAAAATCTGGTCATGCCTCCTCCTCCACTCTAAAACCTTTCCTTTGATTCCCCCAGACCCTCTTCAACACTATCTTTCCAGACTGATGAACCTTCATTTCATCATTTATTAGGGTTTTCAATTTTTTCCAAGACTTTTCTTGGTGTCTAATCACAGCTTTCCTCACAAACTTTTTTTTTAAAGGTCTCTGCACATGGCCCAAAGACAAACACTGCTCCTAAAAGTCCTAATGCTTTGCCTTGGAGGTTCCTCTTTTATAGACTCCATTGTAGACAGCATTCACATGATCATTTAGATGAAATCCCCCATGACTGCTCATAGTGTGCTGGCGTGTTGAATGCAGCTTATTCCACCAAGTCTGGCACCCATAAAATGGGTATAATGGTTACCTACCACATAGGATGTTGTAAGGCTTAATTTATTAGTGCTGTAAAGCATTTTAGACCCTTAGAAGAAGAGTGTTACCAAAACATAAAGCACTATTGCCATAAAACATTTGTCTGGCTGAAAGCCCTCACTGGTCTGCTTGCAGAACAAAGAGGGATGCAGGGAACTGGAGTGTCTTACCAGGCATTTTCCATTAAGAAAAAAAGTACTGCTTTCATTTATTTACTGTCAGCATACATATGCTAAGACTCTTGGTGATGGAGAAGGAGAAAGAGCAGTGAGCAGTCTATTGCATAAAGCATTAGTATTTGATTAAAAGATTACTAGGACATGGAAAAGCATAAAAGCTGTTTCCCATCACCTAAGCACATTTATGAGGAGAAACAGATCTGCAAATACAAGACTTTTTAAAACTTTAAGTCCTTCTGATTAAAGCAATTCATAATGAATAATGCAAACTGTGTAAGAAATGCTGTGCAAGGATGGGCAAATGGAGAAAGAGTACAATATTTTTGATAGCTTGGTTGTGGGTTGTTTTGTTGAGATTTCTGAGAAGCAAGAATCTCAGCAGTAACTGCAGTCATGTTCAGTGGCTGCCACCAAAGTTCACTGTGTCTGAAATTCTTTCTTACATGCTTTGCTGAATCAGGACTCCAGTACATGAAATACACTTTGATCTTGACAGTGGTTCAAGTCTTTTCCTTAAAGTCAAAGCCCATTTTGGTGTTTTTTTTGCTTTGATGCACCATCAAGCTCATGCACATTCTTTGTCAAAATACATCCATATAATAAGGGTTATAATAAATAGTTCTTTTAACAGTTCATTTAGGATTCCAAAATGATGAGGTTTGCAAAATGCAAAGAAAAATCACACAGATTTTTTAAGCAAATAAACTGTAACAATTGCTGAATTAATACTACAACTGAAAGAAAATTAAATTTGAGATAAGTTTATGTGACCTAAAGGCTTTGGGGCAGCACAAGCAATATGCTAAAGACAGATTCATAACCACAATCTACATTTAGGACTCAAATCACATATGAGTGGCACATTTCAAATGTTCTTCTACTCCTTAAAATAGATGTGTACTTACCAGATGCTGACAAATGGCTACCCAAAAAATGGCTAAAGAAAGATATTTTTCTTGTTCATATTTCATTTTCTCTTGCATTCTATGTCATGTCCAGCTTCTGCTCATATGCTATTGAGTCAAAAATAGAGCAATTCCATGATACATGTTGATGCATGATATTTTTGATCTGCCCAGAAGACAATACAGCATGTGACAGCACATATTTCTTACAAGATTTTCATTGAGTTCACTAGAAACCCCCATATAGGTGCTCATAATTTGGCTCTACATTTTGATTCCAAGAATCAGAGGTTGTAAGTCTCAAAAGGACCTTTATGATCCTGGGCTGCCCTCCAGCAAAACAAACACCACATTTTTCCTCCAGCAAATTGGGAAGATTCAGAGGAGCGTCTCAACTTTCAGGAATATACTTAGATCAAACTTCCAAACCTCTTCCAACAATATAAAAACAGAAATAAAACTGGCAGGTGCATCTTTTGCAATGTCCTGTAATATAAAAATCATAGGTCACTTAATTGAAGTGATTGGAAGTCAAGAAAATAATCTAAATATATACAGCCATTCCGTGAAGTCTGCTATATTGCAACAGGACTTCCAAAAAGTTTGCTATGAAACTAGTAACACTATCTAAATTTAAATACCACAAAATGAGCTTTAAATTCTGATGACATTGAAGACTGGAATTGTAACACAGAGCACTATAGGAACATATTGCAAGAATAGCTCAGGTGAATTCCCCATGCAATGACCAGCTTCACAGCAGAGTCTGGTCTGTTCTGTGCTCTCCCTCATTGAAATGTTATAATGCTGCTCTATAAATAAATGTATAGACAAATTATGCTCCATACCTTACCTGGCTGCACAGTAAACGGTGTAAACATGCCTGGAGAAGGGATTACCATTATGATCATGTCAACAGACATTGACCTCAAGGCACTCACACGGAAGCTACTCATTGCTCATAAATCCACAGCTCGTTCTAGGTTGAACATGGGATATTGCCACCAGTGGAACCACCTGGGAAGATGCAGATTTTATGTCCAAGTGCCACCACTCAGCAAGTGACTGCCTCAGTGATATCAGACCTTTGACAAGAGTTTCTAAACTATGCAAGGGTGGGCGATTCTGCCTTCAGGCCACAGCCTTGCCCCTTAAAGTACTGTTAAATAAGTTGAAGCCACAATGTGGTCGGTGTGCTGCCTACGCCTTATCACCAGCCTGACGGTGTCATTTCTGCATTTGTTTCATGTGGACTAACAAATTTAAGAATCCCCCTCTAATTGACTCTAGCCTTGAAAATTTCGATCTTAACAGAGCAGTTTCACTGATTGCATAGTGGCAAATGGGAGATTGTCACTTGTTTTTAAAGTGCTTGCTTTTTACAGTGAAGAGCATGAAGTGTACCAGCAACGTTAACCTTCCGGAAACACACAATATTTAAATTACACTGCTCAGAGCACAGTAATTGAGCCAAACAGACATAAGTTCACATCCACTGAGCTTTTAACGTAGCAAATACTGCCATCAATCCCTCTGAAGTGCCTGAAGGATGGTTCGTGTGCCCAGAATGTGGTGTATTTCTCAACTCTAGCAGTAGATTTAATAAACTAAAAACTTCCTCTCACAAATCTCACCTCAGCCATGTAATCTAGGGATAGTCAGATTGTTGGCTAACTCAGACCCTTCTAACATGCTTAGCTAAACTCCTGAGTAAACAATGAAATATTCTGTACACTTCCTTTGCCATATTCTTGAGTGAGCAGACTGACAGGAGCCCATGCATAGACATGATCATACACTTGTTAAACTGCCATGATTATAAAGAGTCCCCACCTTATTAGCAAGCATTTTAAGAAGAGATTCAATCACTTCAGGGTCCCCTACTCGGTTATGACCTATATAACAGAAACAAGACTTTCCACAAAGACTGTCACAATGCTTCATCCTTCAGAGGTCCAGATTCCTGTTCACCTGCCTTTGCTACATTATTTGCAAACAGAAGTATAATGACTCTCTTGCCTACTAAATTCCTCACCAAAAAAAAAAAAAATACTTTCATTCCTTTTGCAAATTTCCAAACACCTGAATCTACTTTGCACTCACATAGGAATATTACAGACACCAAAACATTTAGTTGCCACACAGTTGTTGCTACCAGATGTCTCAGCTTGGCTGCTGCTGGATCCCAGGATAAAGGAACACTAATATTACTGGAAAGGGAAGGACAGTCTTGCCTGTAATATTCTTCTTACATGTTACATACCACTGTGATGACTCTGGCGTTGGAGGTATCTCCAAAGATGCTGTACACCAGGAAAACAAATAATTCGACTTCCAGCTACTTAGTATCATAAGTACTAGGTGAAACATTATATGTTTCTACATATCTAATGTATAGATATGACTTATAATCATATTTCAAATGACATAAGGAAATAGAGTAGCTACATTGTTCTCCTTCTTCTTTGCTTTGCACGTTTTGCACTGAGTTTTTGGACTCGCTGCACTTTGTGGCAGTCATGACATTTTAAGTTCTTTCAGGGTAAAGTGTAACCTCTGTGGAGAACCTGCACATGGCATATGAACCACTACTGTGCCTCCCTCATCTTCAAAGCAAGGTACATTCACCCCATCTGAGAATATCAAAAAGTGCTGTGCTCTCCCTGCTGGGTTACACAGGCACAAAGCAGATCAGGCAGAGACACAGGCAAACACATTTATTCATCTAGGAAATCCAAACATCCTTTTTAAAAATTGAGGACTAAACTATCTTTTGAGAGAAAGTGTATTATATTCATGAATAAAATAAATACCTTTGTTATCTGTTAAGAAGTTTTTTGTTTTATACTACTTTAAAATCTTGCTTCACAGATGAATCCTATTCTCAATGTGCAGTAAATGAGCAGATGCTCAACGTTGTCTATTAACTATCCTATCAGGCTATTAAAATGTCATATAAAGGCTTAATAACAATTTTTAAATAAAAATTTTATAAGTCCAGGTGTAAAACACATGTTATGTCACAAATACAAAGGGTCTCACCATGTCAGCTGAAGCCTGCTCAGCTGGCTTTTTGCATTTTCATATCTCAGAAGGAGCTTTGTCCATCTCAGATAATGCCAGAATTTTAGTTCTACTTGCTTTAGAAACAAGTTTTATCAACTATCCCCACACTCCCCCAAACTAATTAACAACATATTTTCCCTCTGCTTCTGCCTGTGCACATCATATCTTATAAGAAGGAATAACAACACATAAACACATGCATTCTCAGTTTCACATTTCTAGTGGAGGAGTTTAAGGAACGGTCATACATAAATGTTTGGAATCTCATTCCAGAGGCAAGTTTTGAGTCCCTTCCTACTTCCAAATACAATGCAATATGTCACACTATGGGATAACAAACTCTTCTAAAACAAGATACTTGGGGATATAGTGATCATTTTAACTGTACGGGTTTTTTTCTAGGGGAAGAAAAACTGATAGTCTACATCCTGATTCAGCAGCACCCATGTTCACGGAAACAAAGCTGTTATTGAAAACAGTCATGACCTGAAGTATCTTGCATGATTTGTCCCTAAATACATATAAATTATATATATAAACCAAAGTCTTTAGACACGAAAGTTTTTTTCTGCTCCAGAAGCACCCTCATCTCAAAATGTGTAAATAAGCCTTACTCCTGATCACTCTGCTCATCTCAAACTCATAAAAGCAGCAGTATAATTTAAGAAAAGGTATCTTAATACATCGTTTCTCACCCTGTCCTTTTTACAAGTATTGTGAATTTAGAAGTCTCATTTATTTTCATTGCTACACTGGGAGGCTTTGTTTATGGTGCTCTCAATTCTAAACAGAAAAAAACCCCTAAAACAATCCACAACATAAAATCCCCCTCCTGAGTATAGAATAAAACCGTCTCGGGAACTTTAATTATACCTTTGCCTTTGTAACTTCTTCTCATTCAGACTTGCAGAGAGCTATTGAAATCAAATGCTAGTTAAAAACAAAAGATTATTGTTGTTATTAGTATCGAGCATTTACAGTGTGTGTAAATTTACTCAGCGCGTGTAAATTTGCTCAGTGCTTTACAAGCAGAGATAAGATATCCTTCCTACCTCAAAGAGCTTAGAATCAACAGAGGTGACAAACATAAGGACCGCAAAGAACTGAGAGCAAAAGGGAGAACGCAGAGTAAAAGAGGGTGATGAGAGACAGGGTAATCTGCAGCGAGTCGCTCCTGAGCCAGACCCAACCCGCACGGGAGGAGGACACAGCCGCGTCCTCCCCGTCCGACAGCAGGTGGGGCTGCTGCAGTGCCGCGGCCCCGACGGGGGAAGGCGGCTCCGACACTCCAAATCACCTGCGGAAAACTGAACCTCAGCATAAACGGCCTGACATTCATACAGCTTATTTCATCGTTCCTGCTTTGCCAAAACTCCGAGTGATTTTGTGTGTGTATCACTAAAGCACTGATTCAGAAAGATCCAGGCTGAACATTTGTTCCAAATCTGGATCACATCTCTCGTGGCAAAGCTCCGCTGGCCACTGATACAAAGTCAGTCGACACCTACGGGGAGCACATCTGAATGACTCCTGAAAAACCTCACTGCATCGCATTTGGAACACACATTGCAGACTACAGTCAGCTATTTACAATACAAGGGTCATCTTGCCAGGTCCATGTTCAGGTCATTCCCATGGCCCTAACGAAATTAGCAGCGTGTAGAAATGATGTTCAAAGTAGAATGCAAGAAAGAATCCTGAGGACAAATCTTGTTAGTTGAAAGACTTGAGATTATTTGCAAGTCCAAAGGTCCAGTTCTGCTGAACTAAATAGGAATTAAGCCCTTTTTCATGAAAGGGTTTAGCATCCAAAAACCACCTGCAAGGATGGTAGAACCAAATTCTAGACTTCACCAGCAGGCATGGTTCAGTGAGAAGTACTGGCTGCCACTGCAGAGCCCCGGCACTCAGTTCAGCTCCATGGACCTTCCTCAGTCTGACAGCTTACATAAGCCATGCCACAGGGTACAGCAGGAGAGCCCCAGGGATCAGTCTGTGGCAGGTAACATCCGGAGATCGTCATTCGGGGTTTGAGGCCCAGTTTTCATGCTCTATTTCTACCACTCCCGAGTCAGTGGCAGGTTGTTCTGCAGCATGACACAATCCCTGCCAGCACATTGTTTCTTCCAGAATCAGGTGTCCTGGGAGGGTTTTAACAGTCTTGGTCATCATTTTTCTGGCATGGGCTCACATTTCCAGCACTGGAGTGGAAATATTGTTTTGTCCCCATTCCTCTCCTGACATGCCAGCCATTATGTTGCTCTACACAGAACCCTGTCTTCTCTTTGTTTGCCTCATTTTCTGTCTTAGCATTGATTCCATATGTGCCGAGGATGTACCTGGATGAACATTCATATTGCTCATCCAAAATGCTATCACTTTTTCCCACTCACTAAAACAAGTGCACCCCATACACAGCAGCATGGTACTCTGGACAAGCTCCAAAACTCAGCCAAGAAGCAGAATAACCTCTGTGGAAGTTATTTAACTCATCCATTGCTAACTAAAAATTCAGTCACTGTGAAATTATAACAGCTATCTCTGGGTATCTCTGCAAGCAGCAGGTGCTGTAGTGTCAATGAGATCCAGGATCCCTGGAAAGTCCATAACTTTTTTGCTGCCAGTGCTGCTGCATCCTCACTGCTGCTATTACCTCTGCTGGTTAAATTAAGACAAGAAAACACACTACAATCACACCTTCATTTTGCCAGGTAGATCTAAAGACAGATCCAAATCAAAAGAGAATCTCTGATCACAGTGAGAGACAGATGCATAAAGATGGGCCAAACTGTAATTTTTCTAGAGAATATCATTCCAGTCTTTGAAGGGCAGCACACAGAACCAAAATATGCAAACGTAGGGCTGACCATGTCTCAGACACTGCTGAGGTAGATACAGCTACTTCCTCACAAGTACACAGCAAAGCATCCTGTCAGGCCCAGGGTCCCTTCCAGTCACCCACAGCAGGACAGCAAGGGGATGCAGGGAACAAGAACAGTAGGAGGGCATGATGCCAAGTTAAGAACTCCCTGACTTTTTTTTCCCTCACTGCTACTTCTCCTCACCTTTCCATCACCTGGGTGATGCCCCTGTGCGTAGGGCCAGGCACAACTCCCTGATGACCACAGTGGCATCAGGAAGAAATGGCCAGGTGGAAGCATGAGGAACAGTCAAAGGAAGAAACAAAAAGTTAGAGTCACCTTCAGAAGGAAAATAGAAGAAAGCACTGCTCTTTACCCATCAATTTTGCACTCCCAGTAAACTGCCTGGCTACACTAGAGGCTCTCCCCTGGGAGAGAAGGAGGAGGAGGTTGTTGTCTGGAGGGTGGTACGTGCTAGAGGCAGAGCTTCAGATTTGCATACACCCTCCTTTGACCAGTCCCTGTCTCACAGCCTTAGCAAATGTGGTCCCTCCAATACATGGCCTATTTTCTCACTGACTTGTAGTGCACTCAGACTGAAAGGAGCCTCTGAAATCAGAGGGACTCCTTCTTCCCCAAAGCCACTTTTACATCAGGCCAGTTTCACTTTTTAAAGCAGGCTCAGTCCCAGTTTGGAGTTTGCTTGAGAGCAGCATCTTTCAAGATGCAGTGATGCTGAATTACAGTGTCAACATTTTTTCAAGAAGCATCATTCCAAATAGATGCCTACCCCTCACAGCAGAAGGGCACACTCTTAAATGGGGTAATTAACAGGCAGCACTGGAACAAATGATGTAAACATTAATAATATGAAATTTTTAGCAGACTTTTTGCATCTGCTGATAGAGGATTTGTTTTTCATGGAAGACAAAGCAGTGACTGTGTGCAAATTAGTCTCATGTCAAGTGCTAAAATGCAATAACGCACCACCCTAGAACATGCATAGAAATGACTGCTTTGCCTTGTATTTTGTACTAAAAGCAGTAACCTAATCATCAAAGTAAAGCTGAATGGGCTGTTACACACCCTCAGCACAGTACAGGAACTCTTACATGTTTGTGATTTAGAATTGGCAATTCACATTTCCCACAGAAAGACAAGACAAAATGCATGGAACTGGTTGTCCACTCTCTATCCAGCTTGGATATTGCTTGCTGTACCTGTGCTGGACAAGGAGCCTCATCTATGTACAAAGTTACTTGGCATTCCTGTCTGAGGACACTCCAGACTCCTTTGTGCTCTACTCCAGTACACAAATCCAAGAGGCCTTTGCAAACTGAATTTCTTCCTTCCCGTAATTTGTGCTTTGAAGCAGCAGACCCAGTCTAAGCCAGGTTTGTTGTGAAGAACTTGGTCTAGTGGAAGGTGTCACTGCCCACATGCAAGGGTTTGGAGCTAGATGAACTTTAAGGTCTCTTCCAATCCAAACCATTCTATGGTACTATGATTAGCTAATGTAATAGCTCTCTTCCTTCAGATGTTTCATTCTATTTCTCTAACTCTGTCCCCTGGAGCTGACAGCACAGGACTTTTCTGTCATTTATCTGCCGGGGAAATCCTTGCTGGAAAGGATGAAGTGTGGTTTGAAAACTGGCCCAGGCAGCATCTGACCGTGGTCACCCTCACAGGGGGTAGTTGACTTTGGCTGGAGCACTGTGTGTTCTGGCTAACCCAACTGGCAGACAAGTTCCCAAGGGCTCCTGGCAGTGTGAACCAGAGCAGTTTGAGGCTGCACTTCTGTACTCAGGAAAACCTGGGGCAGAGACACCAGGTCCAGCACAGAGCCCAGCATTCAGTGTCCCCATAAAAGCCTGAGCCAGCTTACAGTGAGGTTGGTGCCAAGGCTCCTGTACGAAAGGGGATCCAGCTTGTTCAGAACAGCATCCTCTGTGCCACTGCCAAACCCCACAGGATCTCAGGTCCAGTGTTAGTCATGCTGCTGGTGGTAGTACACATTGATGGGGTCTGTTGTTGAGGCTCTGCCACTTACTGCTTTGTTCATTCAAGAAATTCAAGTTGGCTTAATCTTATCGCGTTAATAGATCTAAATATGGGCATAAAGAACCTGAGCATACATAAGCACAATGAATTTGGGTCTCTCATTCATTCCTGCACAGTACACAGTAAATTGCCAGTGCAGCCTTTTCAGCTTATTAACATCTTTAGACTTGGCCTCACAAAGATTACATTCCCCACTCAGCAATTCAACCTCCTTCTGATACTTTTAAAACAGAGGAAAGGCCAAGACCCCTAGAGAAGACGCCAAAGATTGAATGGTTGGCCCTGAAAGCAGATGAACTGCAACAGCCAGTAAAGCAAAGAGGCCATGCCAACAGTGGTGCTCTCAAGGAAAGGAAGTACAGTTTCTGTTCTGGCATCCACATAACCCAAACACACACACAATGCAGATCCCTACAAGGCAACGGCAAGTATGTGCTTGGAAAGGGTCTTTGCTACTTGGAACTTTTTCAGGCTTTCTCAGTGCTGTGGTTTTTCTTATGATTCCCTCACCCTTCTGGTCATTTTGGGAAAAACAGGTTCACTGCAGCCCAGGCTTCCACACTTACTGGACTCCAGAAAGTTCAAACAGCTAAGGGTTGGAATATACTGGGTAATATTTTGTTTTCTTTCTAACAAGAAAGGACTTTCATTTCCCTCTTAACCACAGTAAGCACACATCAGGAAACGAACATTTGCAAGGCTGAAATCTCAACATCGAGCATTATTTAAATTTGTAGGGCTATTTAATGTTCATCACACATTTGATCCTAACAGTGCGAGTGATTTTGTATCAGAACATTTTTTTTTCCACTTCAACAAGGAAAACTGCCCCTTCAAATATAAGCACTGCTTGTTATTTTGAGGCAGTGAGGCAAAACACACAGCACATAGACCACATTTGGCTTGCTTAGCAGATGTCTACAGATCACTTGACGTTAATTTCAACATAAAAGCTATTATATTTCTGGCCTTGCCCTATTAGTTGTTAAATAATTATTTATGCTTGGCAGATAAATCCTAGGAACCTTGAATAAAGCCCATCAACCCTACTAAACTAAGCACATTTGACACAACAGTTTTCAGTCATAGAAGACCCAAGATGTAATGTTTGTTGTCTATATGATTCTGTCTCACAACCTAAAAGGTTATCCCATATTTATATTTAAACTTAAACTGCATATAATATGTGTTCCAATGCTACTTCACAGGCAAAGAATTAGCTTCTTTGGGTCACTGATATTTACAGCTGGGTACTATAGCTAATTTCAGTTCATAACTCAGTTTATCTGAATCTCCTATTTACTTCACAATTCTGGCATTAGTTAATAAGTTTTTTGTAGAGGTGTTTTGGCTTTGTTATACTTATCATCAGTCATGCACTGGTGTGCTGCAACCTTAATGGCTACAAAACAAAACAATAATTGGAAATGTTGACTTCCCTTAAATAATATATTTAAACAGCTAACCCTACTTACATGAGTGCTATTTATACACGTTCAAAACTGAAGTTGTTGTGTGTTCTGGTTGAATGGTCTGTAAATTCCAAATAGCCATTCTACAACAAAACTCAGAAAACATATTGAGTGCAAGGCCTTGTATGAAAGTCTTTCAACCAAGACTTTGGACATTCATATGCTGTTGTCTGAAGAAATTTAGTTGATGTGTTGTCCTTTGTGAGCACATTTTAGTGTAATTATAATTTTGTATCCCTAACAGACAAGTTAAAATGTAAAGATTTGGAAAAACAAGGAATTTGACCATTCCACTGAGGAGAGCTCGTTCAATATGCCTATTTCTATTTTATCTGCCTGGTTAAAAGAGCACTGCTTCTCTATTATCATAGTAACGTACATTATGTCTGCATTTAAGTTTATGTGCAGTTTATGATTTTGTGTGATAAATAAAAATTAGTGATGCAAAAAGGAGCAAAAGGAATTCACATTGCTTCCAGCATGCTGCACTTCCTGCCCTAAAATCTGTGTGCCTTTTGCTTTGCATCATTGACAAATAAAACTCACTTTTTAAAAAACTTTGGTTAAAAAGATGTTTTCAGCTGATTTTGGTGGATGTTGGACAGATGGTGTCCCTCTATCCTAAACTATCTTAATTACAATGGGTAATTGTGCTGTATATTGTCAATAGAAAATGTCTAAGCTTAGAGGCCATTTCCCACTTTGATTCCCAAGCCAGCTCTGCTGTGCTTCTCCCAGAAAGCCAAGCTGCCTACTGAGAGATGAGTGTTCCTGTTTCTCCCCACTTTAGCCCAAATCCCAGAGGTGTGAGCCTGCAGCCCCTCTGCTGGAGCTGCCTTTACAACTGCAAGTTATTTTTTCAGGCCCCAGCATTTGTCAAGACCAGGACCTTAATCCAAGCAGGGAAAGCATTATCAGGTCTGAAGGCTGTGAGACAGAAGGGACCTGAAGGCAGCCACTGGAACATGCATCACAGAGCCACAGTTGCTCACAGCCATATCAGCCTTTCAGAAAGCCCAACCAGAATAATGGAGGAATCCATGGGCACCTCAGGAAGTGAACTGTTACCAGGACTTCTTGTGCCATTCCTCCCCTAGAATAACAGATGCAAAATGATCAGTCTTAACCAGAAGCTTGCCATTTAATGATACCCTAAGAAAGCTAGGAAAGAAAGGTGAGATCCTCCATTCTCCTGGATACCTCCATTCCAGACTGCTCTTTCTGGACACACTTATGCATCTCTCAGACCTATAAGTCCTGTCTACACTTGACCTTTGCATGTGGAGGTTTTAACCATGGGTTAAAAGTGACCAACGAGAGCTGTGGGCTGTGATTCACTTCTGCACCCAGGAGGCAGAGGCTGTGGCCAAAAGCAAGGCTTATTGTAGGGTTGGTTTTACAGTTTTTACTAATGACAAGACAGTTTCTTCCTGATGTCTGCTGCATGTGATAATGCAATATTGCCTTGAACATCACTTAATAAACTAGCAAAGGTGAACAACTGGTGAGGCAGAAAAAGCGAGGACAGTAAATAAAATCATGCACATAAAATATTACTTGTTAAACACATTCTTTTTTGTCATATGAATTTGATGTTATTATTTACTTTGCTTGTTGATAAAACTTACCCACTTGTTAAATACAAACTGCACAGGTGGCTAATATAAGGGGTTTCCACATGCTGGCAGGTTCCCTTAGTGTAGTTTGGTTAGCTAGAGGAAAATAAAAAAAATGTGGACACTATGCAGCACCTGGAGGAAGGCAACACTCTTGCTAGAGCAGGGAACCAGAGTCACTAAATCCAACATTAGCCCTACATGTGACACTAACATAGACAAATCTTTTCTCATGCTTTTTTTTTCTCTCTGTGTTGGAATGGTATTGCAACTCTGAGGAAAGCTTTGCAATGTCAGCAGTTCCTGTGATGAACTTTTAAGATCATCATTGAACACCTGTGCTATGAGTTTCATTAAAAACTGACACCATTTCTCAGACATTCCTACGTTACTTGAAGCCTTTTCATTTTTAATAATTGTTAATCATACTCCCTTCTGTGAACAAAAGCAATAAATCAAAACCATAGAGAGATACACTTTAACAACAAGACCACCAGGAAACAAACAAAATATGCCAGTGGTGAGTCCCACCACCCCATGGAGTTACTTAGGAAGAGGTCAGTTCAGTCCTAAAGAAGACATCCTAGCCATGGAAAGCAGAAGACTGGATAATGCAGACAAGCCCTTTCTCTGGCTGTGATACTGGTCAGTCAGTGGAACTCACCTATAAACAGGGTTTCAGGAAGTCTAGCAGTGCAGTTGTCATGAATTTCATTTTGGAGAAGTGGGTACTTAACTTTCCAGGGCTTCAGTTTGCCTATTCCTATAATTCCAAGGCATCTACTGTTCTCTTCATGTGATACAGTATCTAAGGAGAGGCCATTATCAGACAATCACATGCTGCAAACAGAAATGACAAAGAAATATTCATAATATGCAAAGTAAACAGACAGGCAAAATCCCCTGCAGATAATTAGACTCAATAGTTTCTGTCAGATGATTAAAAAGCCTGACTTTATACATTTCTTTCTGGTGCAGTTTGTTTTACTTAGGTAGGCATCCTAACTAAAGGTGACTTTTTAAAAAAAACCCCAGTGTAAGTCAGGGATGTTCTTAGCTCCAAGTATTGTGGCAAGGCTTAACAACAAGTGGGATCACCCAGACATGGGTACCTTTCAAATTCCACTGCCATCAACAGCTATGCTTGGCAGGCTGGCACAGCTGAATGGTGCTGCCAGTGTTACCATCGGCCAAAGTATTGCACTGTTAATTCATGAAGAAATTAGAGGGGAAAACCTCACTATCTGGGATTTGTATGCAGACCTGTAAAAGTGGCAAACACGCCTACACAGATACCAAGGGATATAGGCTGGCAGTATTTCAAACTCCAATTAATTAACACTCCCTACATCTACTACCTCTAGCACAAATAAAGTTGCTCAGTGACATCAATAATTTTGTTTCCACTCTCCACCATGGTTCTGTTCGACAAGGACCAAGCTTTTATGGTGAAGATCATCCGGTGTTGGCCTAATGAATAGCACAGCCTGCCTTGGAAACATGTACCTTGCAAACTGGGAGCTGACTACATATGTGCCTCTGGCTGCCTGCACCATCTTTCTCTGACTCCCACAAATCCTCAATCTCTTTTACAAGGGAATTTCCTCATTTAATGGCTGGGGCAGTGTAGTTTTCTGTAATCACTAACTTCAGCACAAATTGCAGCACTAACACCCACATGCTAACTACTTACCTGAGAAGCAAAAAAAAAAAAAAAATTCAGCAACAATTTCACTCTTCACCAGAAAAATCTTTACTTAACCAATTTTCTTGCTTGCTTTTTTAGTATCTTTAACAAAAGACTCTAGTTACAGGTTAGAGGCTTATCTTCTTTTCATGCCTCCAGGGTTCTAAGGTTACACAAGGACTAGTGTATATGCAGAACAGCATTCCTGTTATTTCCTTTTTGTTGCTCCCACTTGTGACTAAACAAGGGATAACTGTTACCGGCTTCTTCTCTGCTATTTCCTCATTTCAGTAACACTACACTGACCTGATAAGCATGTCTGCTTTGAAAGACAAAGCTGCTCTCCGTACCTTCAGTAACTCATTTGAGGAGGTTTACACCTCAGTCCAACTATCTGTGCCTACAATTCCACCCCCACATGCTCACACTCTGTGTTTAGAAATGCAAGAACTTGAGTTTAGGCACAACACAGCCCCGCAGTGTATCCAAGTCTCTAGTCTTTTATGCCCTACATACACTGTGGAATTTCCATTATGCATACAAAATTATTCATGACAGAAACATTGAAGGACCACTGTCCCCCTCCCTCTGCAAATACCAATGAGAAAATTAGTGAGAGGTTTCCTTTTGCTTCCCGATCATTGTGAGGAAAGGAAATTTTAAACCAACATGTTTAGGGGAGGGAAAGGGAGAGTCACTGCAAAATGTTGAAGATTAGGGGTGCGAGTACATACTTATATTAACATCCTCCATCCCTGGAGCTGCAGTAATTTGCATGACATTATCTACCTGGGATGTTGCTATGGTTATCACCATACATAAGTAATTACAAGGGCAAATTGCACATACAGCGCACGGATTCGTGCTGTCAGAAGCAAGGGATCTTTTCATACACTTGAAAATGTAAAATGTTTGAAAAAACACAAATCGCAGATTCCTGATAAGAGAAAAACTTCAAGACTGCTCCTGAGTGATCCAAAATTGCTTTTAATTGTGCTTATTGACAATAGCGCCTTAAGGGACAACTCAGACCACGTCCAAGTGAGCAAGACACTGCACATGCTCAGTAGAAAATCAGTAGAAACAGTCACCACTATTAGTAACCAGAAACCAAACAATAGAAATAATAGAAAACCCTGCCAAAAAGTTTACAGTGTAAGTAGATGAGAAAAGTAAAAAGAAAGAGAAGTGGGATATCATATAGAGCAAACAAGGTTGATAGCCTCATAGTATGGGCATGATTATTTTTGGTAGATTATGTCAAGAAACTTTCTGCTGGCAAGTAAGCACAAAAAGATTAAGAGAAGAAGGAGGGAGTGAGGTAGACTACACCCATGCAAAGAAAAAGATGGGACAGGCGTTGTGATGAAGCAGCTAGTCAGGACAAGCCAAAACTTAAGGCTGATCATATCTCTGAAAGCTCCCTCACTTCTCCTCCTGCTGCCACTTGCACTCTGGGATCTGATTGTGCTCTGATCTCTTAACTTCTATTTTCCTACAGGAGCAGAGACAAAAGTAATAGGCTGTCTACAGCTGTATACCCAAGCTGAAGAGAGCAATTAGCACCCAGCAGAATTTGGCTGAAAGTACAAATAAGGGGCATCTAATGCTAGATCATCTAAAATAAATTAGCCATTAAAAGCTCATTCTGACACGGTTGCATTGCCAATAAATATACAGCTGCACTGTATACAAACATCTTGAGCTGCAACTTAGTCAGTGAAAACTTTTCAACAGCTTTGAGGAAGGTGTTCAGTGTCCTCAAGAAAAAAAAAAAAACAAAAAAAAAGGCAGTGCTGATACTATGACCTGAGTAAAACATATTAGGCTAACTGGAATGTAAAATATAATTCCAAAAAACATAAGAAAGGTTTCTATAATTTAATTTGAGATTACATATCCAAGTCTCATGTCCATCCAAACCAGCCATTTGTTCTGCATACAAAGGAATATTGTAATTTAATTATTCTGGTTTTACAGAGTATAGCAGAATTGAGGAGAAAAAATATATTTTCCATTTGTAGCTTCCCTGAAAAACAAGTTCTGCTTACTTAGAAATCATCTACTTCTCGCAGCCGTTTATTTTTACCTCCTAATAATACTAACAGAGTTATCATCAAAGATCACCTTTCTCCCTGAGCTGCAGAATACATATCTTCAGATATGAAATAGGCTGTAATCCTAGAGCTAGCCATTCACAGTTCTCCCTGGGAAACTAGGCAGACTGCCTCCCTGACCCCAAGAAGGATGATGGTACTTCCCCACACTCACCACCACTACTTTGAGCTCACTTGTGTTTCAGCATCCAGCCTCTGAAAGCCATCATTCCCTGGTAACAGTGTCACCATGAGATCCTAGACTGCTGAGTTAAACCTACTTTCTCATTCCTTCAGTTTGCCTCAGGGGACTGTTAACCATAGCTGGGTGATACTCTGAAATGTACTCTTGTTGATGAGAAAACCAGTGAGTGTGTCAGTGCTTTACCTGTTTACAGGAGGACTTCTGTGCAAATGGAGCCAAGCTCCATGAGGTACTGCACAGGAGTGGGAAATAAACAAAGGAATATTGTGAGGAACAGAAAAAGAAAAGTCTCAATGCCAGGATAAGTGTGTCTTTGCAGGATGGTTAGGAATGCTTCGTAGATTTAGATAAGGAAGAAGATTTCAAGTGGTTTTGCAGGCTGACTTTTTAACTGAAGATGTATGGGCACGCTAAGAACTGTTAGGTGCTACATCATTCTTATTTTTACCGTGTCCTTTCAAACCAGGATCTTTAGGCCTGAATCTCATTGTAGTTTTAATGGGGACTTCAAGTGTAAGTAAGAGTATACAAAGGTCCTTACTTAGAAAGCTACACTATGACACCATCAAGTATTCTGACTATTTTAGCAGATGGGACTCAAAAAACACACCAATAGTGATATGCTCTGAAAAGAGTTTTGCTACTGAAAGTGTGATAAGATCAGGGATAAGCCAGCAGGCTGTCAGAAAGAACAGCATCCCTTAGGGGTCATTTATTTGGCCTCAGGGAAGTCAGAATTAATGATGTCCAGAAATCTTGGCTAAAGATGCAAGATATGTGACCCTCATTAGGATAAAGGCTGACCAAAGACAAAGACAGATGTGAAACAAGTAATCTCAGGCTTTATCCAGGAAACTGGATGCCCACAGTGACAGGTGTATTGTAGCTCTAAGTATATTTCATACAAAATAGTTTGTTGACTATAAATATATCTGGGAAAGGGAAAATAAATATGTGAAGAACAAAATGCAAGATGCAAAAAGTGAGATAAATATTGTTAGATTCAGGGGGGAAAACATTATAAACAGTAAGCAAAGCTCTTTGATTTGCACTGTTTTCCAGCCCATAAAATCCTAATATCTGCAAGTGTTTCATTAAAAGCTTGTAAACTACCCAGCGCGCCTGCTGCTGCATAAATGTATTGCTAAAAAACATCGTCAGTGTTGCAGACCTGTTCTTTTGCAATGTTTAAAAGGAACCTTATGTGTATAAAAGTCAGACACATTACTGAAATAACAGTGGATTGCAAAAATATTACCCTAAATGCTAAAACTAATTAATCATTCAGTAACAGTAGGCTTCTCTCAGCAGAAATGTTCATAGTAATACCTCTAAACCAGAAAATACAAGTATTTCAAGGGAGAAAAAAACCAAACAGTGCTTTAAGAAACAGGCATTTTGGAGAAAGGATTTAAGAGAAATCATTTTTGTGAATTGAGTAAAAGGAGTAGAAGCCATGCCTTCACAGAGGATTGAGAATTCAAGGTCACGATAGCCCCACAGCAAAATCTGTAAACATCAATCTGAGTGATACAAAGATCTGGCAACACTAAGACTGACCACATCAACAACTGCTTTGACTGAAGGAACACCCTATTCTCAGCATTAAAATCTAAGATTTCAGCCCTCTAAAGACAAGTAATCACAGTATCATTCCCTTTCCAAAAGTCATATTAGATCAATCAAATCTTTATTGTTATAACCAACAGTCCCAAATCAAGTCTGGAGGGTTCAGACCATTCATGATTTCCCATCTCTCTTATGATCACTGCATTTCAGGGCTTGCTCACACTCGAACCCAAACGTGGGGCAAAATTAAAATGTTCTGGCAGTAGAACCCATATCCCTGAGGCAAACCCTCCCAGGTTTGGAGGCTTTCGAATGAAGGCACTTAGCCCATTCTGCACTGCTGTTACTGTAGTGTTTCTCACTGAAGTGGCTCCAAATTGCTCTGACAACAAAACATACAGATTCATTTCCCACATCCCTCAAACAACTTCATATTCCTCAGCTACTAAGATCAAGCATCAAGCTGATGTCTGCTTGCAGCACTGATGGGGTGAATGGGCAGCAAAGCCTACCTGTTACTCATGCAAATAACTTGGCTCTGAGCTAACAGCACACGCCAGCACTTGTGGATCAAGAAGCTAAAAATCCAGCCCCTCAGCACAGCCACACTTCTGGGATAACATCAGAAACAGTACTGTAGGTACAGGAACCAGGGGCAGGAATTTTAAAAGATTGAGACAGAAAAAAAAGAGGCATATCAGAATTACTGCACAAATATGAGATTCCTGAATATGTCAGTGAAGACTTTGTTTTGCAGGTATATGCTTAATACAAAATAACCAAAGAAACCCCAAGGCAAACACAATAAAAGGATTACATCTCATTAGCTTTGTAAACTCAAACACAGCTAATCTGATCAGTGGAACCTTTTTCAAGCTGCCACATCCATGTCACAACTCTCACCAAACAGCACTGAAGCAGTTGCTCAGCTGTGGACAGACAAATGCACCCAGTCTCTCCTGTGACTGAGCTGAAGGGGGTCCATCAGTGTTCCCCGATGTCTAAATAACAAACCAACATATCTGACTGTTTAAATGTCTGAAATCTGCTACTGTTGCCAATGGTTCTGAGGCAGAACCAGCACCAGGTCGACGGCTCTTTGCCTAGTTTATCACACTTTGTACAAGTCACAAAAGGCAGAAAATAGCAAACGCGGAACTCTCCAGCACCACATTTCTGCAGTCCTGACAACCACATCCTGTGCCAAGCTGTTCAGCTACACATGAGCTTTAGGTCAAAAGGATGCACATCAGGGTAACAGCAGGGCAAGGGGAAGCTGTGGCCTGGGTCAGCGTGTTGCACGTCAGCATTACCAGCATGTCCAAAGGCCACTTCATAAATGTGGTTTATACGCCCTGAGGGTCAGGCTGACAAACCAGTTGCTGGTTTGGGACCGGTAGGACCCTCAGGTCCAAAGCAGCAATGGACAGGGCAGCCCCAGTGGTGGCACACAGTAGTCCTACAGTTCACCACAGCATCCCTCAGCAACAGGATCAATTACCCTGCAGCATGCAGGTGATGACTGCCCTCTGTACTGTAAGCCTCTGGTTGTGAATCCAGAGTATAACATAGGAAAAGGAATCGGAATGGGTAAATTTCAATGACCTCTGCCTAGAGACTTTTACAACTGCGAGCAAAATAACTTGCAATTTAAGCAAAACTAGACAAAACCTTTTTCTTTGCTAGATGGTTTGGGCTTTCTCTTTGCTGCATTTTCAGGATGCCAAGTTTGCCCCCCTTACACTGACAGTGTAAGTATCATGGTAAATATCCTGTCAGAGTGCTGGCAACCTTTCCCCCCCGCCGCATTGTGAAGTATCAGTTCGCTGTAACGCTCAAGACAGAGTCAAGACTGCGGAAGGGCGTTTGTTTGGTTATTCCACTCGTAGCTTTATCGCTACTTGCCACGGAAAGAGAAAAAACTTTCGCCCTCTCCCAACCCACTCAGGCTGCCAGCAGAAACCACCACCAAGAGGGGTATTGCGGGCGCACGGACCGCACCGAGGGGCAGCCCCGCCGCGCTCGCTCGTGTTGACCGGCCCGGGGGCTGAGAGCACAGCCGCGGGGGCCGAGTAGGACACCTCCAGTGCCCGGCCCCCCTGCCGACCCGTCCAGGCCGGGCCGGGCTGGGGCGGGCCCGGGGCGGGGCAGGCCAGGCC
>VXAU01002075.1:148860-192255 GCA_013399695.1 Formicarius rufipectus
CCTGGGCAAGGAGGAGGCGCGGAGCTTCGACCAGCTGAGCCAGGAGGAGAGCCGGGAAAGGCTGGGGTGAGCGGCAGGCAGACGTGGCAGGGGGAGGGCCCGGGCTGGGCCCGGCGCGGGGGGAGGCGGAGAGGGGCTGCCTTGTCGTGGTGCCGCGGCGGGGTGGGATGCTGCCTGCCCGCCCCTGGGCCCTTCACACCCTGTGAGCGGCTCCTGCAGCCGTGCCTTGTACCCCGGTGCAGTACCCTGTACCCCAGCTTAGTACCTGAACCCCAGTGTTACGTCCTATACCCCAGTGTAGTACCCTGTACTCCAGTGTCATACCGTATACCCCACTTTAGTACCCTGTCCCCCAGTGTCGTACCCTGTCCCCCAGTGTCATATCTTATACCCCAGTGTAGTACCCCGTACCCCAGTGTCATACCCTGTCCCCTAGTGTGGCAGCGATACCTCTGCTTTTCAACTTAGACTCATAGACTATTAAGAGGCAAGAAGGGACCTTAAGGATCGTCTAGTCCCATCCCTGCAATGGATAGGGACACCTTCCACTGGACCAAGTTGCTCAATGCTCCATGCAACTTGCCCTTGAACACTGCCAGGGATGGGGCATCCACAGCCTCCCTGGGCAACCTGTTCTAGTGCCTCACTGCCCTCCCAGTGAAAAGTTTCTTTCCAGTATCTAACCTAAATTTCCCCTCTCTCAGTCTGTACCCACTGCTCCTTGTTCTATCACTGCAGCTCCTCATGAAGAATCCTTCTGCAGCTTCCCTGTAGGCCCCCTTCAGACACTGGCAGGTTGCTATGAGGTCTCCATGCAACCTTCTCTTCTCCAAGCTCAACAGCCCCAACTTTCTCAGCCTACTTCTCTCACACCCCGCTGGTTTTGCAAAGGAGCAGCCAACAATTCATCACCTTGGTGTTTCTCTCCTGCCTTTTCTGGCCCTACAGGAATAAGCCTCGTGCAGGGAGCTTCTGTACATGGTTCTGTGCCTGGTGTTGGACAGACCTCACCTGCTGCTGAAGGGTTTTGCTGCTAGAGCTCCCTAACTCTGGGTCACTTGTCTTCACTGTATCAGTGTGAATTAAGTTTAAACCATTCCTTCTTTAGTGCTACATTTACAAGTCCACTTGAAACATCTTCCCATAGATTTTCCACCTGAGACTTTACCCACTGTGTTTCAGTGTTGCTCTTGTTTCCATGCTGTCCTTTATACCAGAAACAGAGGCCATACCTTACTTTACTGCTTCTCCCTTCTTTACACTTACAGGAAGTCAGATCACTAAGCAGAACTCAGTTTAACAGGAGTTAAAGGAAGATCCTTTAATGTAGTTACTAGCGAGAAGATAATTTGAAATATCTGCACATTCTCACTAAGATCCCCCTTGCCTTTACTTCCCTTTCATAGGGAGTGGTATTTACTGATTGTCTATCCAGCTCCATCATAAGCCCTTAGTGCAGTAGCACTGTAATCTCACTGACTAACCTCTTGATCCTTCTGGAAGCTGTCACTACTATTTATGTGTATCTCAGTGACTATAAACAGATAAAGTAGTTGCCAGAAATGACCAACTTCATCCACATTGTTTCAAGAAGGAGCAGAAGGAACCATGCTCTCAGCATACAGGATTTATGACCTAAATTCTCGCAAAGTATGTCATTAAAATGGACATGCCTTATTAAAATTACTCTATACTTACTCCAGAATAGATAATTAAGTTGGGGATATAATTTAACAGTAGAACTGTTTTTTAAACAGTTTTTGCAAATGTCAACTCAGAAAGGGAAGAAGCTTAACTTCTGGTGATCTCACTGTGTGACCCTTGGAGAGGTGACACAGGCATGTTAAGCTACAGCCACAGTCAATAACAGAAGTGTCACTCTGTGGACCAAAGCACACTGTGAGCACTGTGCATCCGAACATCAGAGATGTGGTTCCTGGGGGGCCCTGTGGGAAAGTTTCATAACTTTCAGTATTTCCCAACCTTGTAGTTTTGGATAGCATATGGGAGGTAATGAGAGGATTTATAAAACGTCTTGTGGCTTAATAATGAGATATAGTGAACACATACCTCCCCCCACCTCCCAGTTTCATTACGGGCAACCTCTATAGTGGGTTACAAATAGACTCACTTCTCAACAAGTGATTGGTTTTTAGGAAGAAGACAGATTTAATGAAAAGCTATTTCTAAATGATTTCTGAGGGAAAACAGGATCATACGGTCTGCTGCTCTAACCAAGCTGCATGCTGCTGTATTTATTTTACCTTGCTTAGGGAGGATGGCAGGACATCAGTCATCCCAATGACCAGTGCTGGGATTGGAATTCCAGGGCTAGCCATCATAATGCAAAGTCACTCTCACCTTTTTCCAGCAAACAAAAAAAGGAACTAGCTAGCATAGAAAAATAGCAGTGCAAACTAACTCTGTCTGCAGCCTCAGTGGAGGAGCAGCTGCACAGTATGATCTTGGATTGAGATTGTGGCACATACCAGCCCATAATCATGTTGTGACCTGGGAGTGCACCCAGATGACAGATTCTGTGACAGGGGCAACCCTTCTCCCTATCCTCCCACTCTGGAACCCTTGACAAGGGAGGAATCACACACTACCCACCCATGTTTAGTACTGCAACTTGCCTGGCTTTGGAGAAGCATGGGATAATCCCAGTGCAGCATCCAAGGACTGCATCAAGGGAGGGGAGAAGAGCTGCAGTCATCTGAACCTTCTCCCTGCCATTTGTGATGGGCCTCTCATTTTCAGAGGACACAGAAGAAGGTTACAGATTCTCACAATATAAATGTTTCTGCTTTTTATACAGACCAAAGTCAGAATTTATCAATTTACAGTTGTATTTATATCAGATGCAGAGAGAGAAGCCTTCCTCTTTCAGCCACTTGGTAGCAATGATTTCCTTGCCCCAACTATGTTTCATCACCAGATGTCTTTACAGATTGGCATCTTAAATCCCTGTAGTAGCAGGTTGTGTGTACCTGCTCTGTGTGCCGTGCCCTCTAGCTTCTTTATTATCAGGGGAAACTTAAGTGTAGTAGCACCTCAGTTAAAGGCAGAAAGTAAACTTTCAGGTATTACACACTTGTGCAAGTAAATTCCTGTATATGAGCTGGCATTTTGTGTCTGTTAACATGCTCCTTGAATTTTTTCTGTATTTAAGAATTAACCATTTAAACCTAAGGCACTAAGGCTTTTCAGACTGATGAATGTACATTAGCGCTCCAATGCAAAGCTTAGAATGATCCCAAGCCATTTTACAGGTAATTTATCAGTATAAAAGGTGAGATTCACTGTTCATACAGTTGCTTGTTAGCTGTGTCTTTGGGAGCTTGTAGGCAAGACTATTTCATTGTCCCCATCTTCAGTTGAGAAGCAGAGTGAAATAGTGCACGTGGATGCAACGTACCTATAGAAACGGATGAAGAGGCATGGAGCGTTTTCTGGTAAACAGTCCTGACTTCCTTCATATTCAAAATAGCCAAGAGCTACTAGTAGAATAATTTATTATAATTAATACATTTAACAATAGAAAGAAATACCAGGTAAACCAGTTAAATCAAATTCTTTGTGGGGAAAATCTGTTGACAAATACAGTCCATCATGCAATGAAAGGGACCATTGGTAGTCAGTTTCCCATAAGATACATGCAAAAGAGAAAAGGTTTACTAGTCAGTTAATTCATACTTTACTAATTCAGAAAGCAAATTCAGCAGACCATTTTCCCCCCCTATTCAGTGTGATGCTGTCAGACTCACAGAAGAGTGGTGGAAATCCAGCAGAAGCTGCTGCTGTTATTTCCCTACTTACCACTTCTGTAACTAAGTCTTGGGGGAAGAGATTGCTTCACTACTCAAGCAGTCCCAGTTGGCCAGGGTTGGTTTCTTTCTGGAGAATCAAGATGTTGAATTGAAAAGAAGTTTTAAAAGTGGAGAACCTTTCCCTGTGTCCTCTGGCTGCCTGGAGGTTTAGATGGTTCACCTGTTGAATATCAAGTCAGGATTTAGATAAGTCAACTCCTGCTCTTACCCTTTGATACCAATTATACGTAAGTATTCCATAGGCAAGGCAATACAGCATTGCATTTTTTATTTTCTAACCTAGTTTTCCAGGTCAGTTTTATCTGCAGCTGTGTGCAGAATGTTTCAAAGATGGGAATTTCTCTGGGAATACACCAGTACCTTTGACTCCTGATTTCAACAGCATTTGAGGCTGGCAGCTTTACACAGGACTGTGGCTTATATCCCAGCTGCCAGCAATGACTGGAGACCTGCTGCAGACTAGCTGTTGCTTTAGTGAGTAACAAGCATTCCTGGCAAAACCAGCAATACTGCTTTTCACTGGGAATGAAAGAAAAGAAACAGAAGTGGAAAGACAGTCACGGAAGGGAAGACTCTACCTGGTGTACGTCCCCAGCATTATGCAGTCATATGAGTCACTCCACCGTAGTGTCAGTCTGCTGGAAAGCCAAAGGAGAAATTGCAGGTGTCCATCACATCCTAGATTTTTGCCCTGGTTGCCTCCAGTGTGCTCAAGTACAGGCCTTCTCCTGAAGTGAAGTTGGTGTCTCCTGCTCTGAGCCAGCATGGCCACTCCCTGCCAACAGTGATGAACAGGTTCCCCTGAGAGTGCAGATACAACCTAAGAAAGCCAGGTATTATCTGAGGTTCACTTTGTTCACTAAGTTTGATTGTGCAAGCTCCATTTCAGTTATTTGTAGCAATATTGAATAATGAATAGAGACATATTCCTTAAAACAATTTGTAAAATGCAGGAAGTCTTGACCACTAGGACAGCTTTCTGAGTTTTGGGTACTCCATTTCTATGGAAAACCAGGGCCAGACAAAGATGACTAAAATTGGCCTGATGTGCAGTTTTTCTGCCAACTCTTAAGCGTGCTGATTTCTTTTTACAGGAAGATTGTGGATAGAATAGATGACAACAAAGATGGGTATCTCACAACAGAAGAGCTAAAAACCTGGATTAAACGGGTACAGAAACGCTATATCTATGAAAACGTGGCCAAAGTGTGGAAAGACTATGATCTAAACAAGGACAATAAAATTGCCTGGGAAGAATACAAACAAGCCACATATGGTTATTATCTAGGTAAGAGAACATTTTCAAATTGTTTTATCAAGGATTTTGGAGATTATAAGGTATGCTTTCTTGCCTTGCAGTCAACAGAAGTTTGCTGTCACATTTAGGTCTCTTGAAACTCGCATTAAATTTTATAAATGCTCAGAGGTCAAAAGGACTTTTTAGTTATTAATTGCTGCCCACCAGCACACAGAAGGTTTTGTAGAGGTATCATTAAATGTACTGACAGAGCTGAATTTAAAGTCTCCTCCAGTTAGAAATATATTATTTTATAACATTTTAAATGGTATTTCATTTAAAAAAATAATATATTGTGTAATTAACTGTTTGTTAATTCATTCTCTAAAATCTTAATTCTAGATGTTAAAAATCTAAGCTGTAGCAAGATTATTGATTAAAATTGTTCTTGGAGAATAACATGCTTCAGACTGTGATCAACTGCAAATGAAAGTTCTTAACAAATTAGGCAGAAGAAAGATTTATTTAAAAATATACCTGAATTCTGCCCCCACTCAAGGCCTTAGCCTTTTATAAGTTAATGAAGGGAAAGGAGGAGAAGAGATCACTTAAGCTAAAGGGCAATACTGACAGAACAACAAATCAGTATTAATTGACCATTTATACTTACTGGAAATGAGAAGACAATATTTACCTACCACAGAGGCAGTTTCTAGAGCAAGCTTCCAGCAGTAGTAATAATTCCAAAGTCTACTTTAGATTAAAATGTAGCTTGTTACATTCATGAAAGGAAATATTTGATACCTAGTCCCTGCAGCATTATCCCTGGGAACCCTTCTCAGCCCTTTGTCTTTGCTCTCTGTAATCCCCAAGATTGGAGAACAGCTACTACATCGTGGGCTTGTGTTAATGAATACTTAAAATTCCCATCTGTAATTTCTGGCCTAGTCTTTTTCACCTGTGTTTGTCTTCCAACATCTGAATTGTGAAATTGTTATGTGTATTTTTCATGTTTGAAGTCAGTTTAATAATGATCCTATTAAAAAAATTATATCAAATACCATTCCTCTTATGCCACTGAACACCCTGAAAAAATGTCATTGTTTTAAACTGAAAATAATTGTTAGGTTCCCTGTAGCAGAGGCGTAACAGTTAGATAATTTCAGTCAGCCTGCCACCTTCTGAAACCACTTTTCCTTGGTTTGCTTGCCTCTTGAAACTGAAAAGTTGTGTAGATTGTACTAATTCCTAAAGAAGAATAAAATCTCTGGGAATGGAATCTACCCCAAATAATGCCCCAGTGCAGGCAGTAAAGGCAGATTAAAGAAAAAAAATCTATGGGGGATAGTAAGCAATACTGCAAAATCCGTTATCCTAGATACGACAGAAGGGTTAGTCAGACATTTACCTCTACTACTGTCACCTTTGAATATCAAACTGTGTACTTGACCCTTGAATTTAAAACTTCACAGAAAAGAGAAGTTGCATTTTATAACAGCAGCTATTCTGGCAATAAGCCTTTGTATTTCTACACTCAAACAGCAAGCTGGAGAGCTTCATTGTGCTAGTGTGTTTTAAAGGAAAACACTTTTGGGATCATCTTGATTAATTTGCAGAAAATCCAGAAGAATTCCAAGATGGAACTGATCAGCATAGTTTTAAGAAAATGCTGCCCAGAGATGAAAGACGATTCAAAACTGCAGATCTGGATGGAGACTTGGCTGCCACTCGTGAAGAATTCACTGCTTTCCTTCACCCAGAGGAGTTTGAGCACATGAAAAACATTGTTGTCCTAGTAAGCAAAGCAAAATCAATGCCAGTATTTATCCTTTTATTTTTATGGATAAGCTTTGAAGTGCTTCTCTAACCTTTTCAGGCAGGGTTTAGAAAGAGACACACACATAATAGCTAAGTGAGGAACAAAAAGGGATGCCTTTCATGAAATTCACTTGATTTAGAACTCCCAGTATAAGGAAGACTTGTTAAGTGCACTTAGCTGCTAAATGGAATCAAGGAACAATCTTGGGGCACAGACTTAAACCAAAATAAAAGGAAGGGTATGCTGATATGCAGCAGCTAAGTGTTTCATGGAGGTTTGTATCTGCCTGTGCTTTAAGCATGGTGTTCATTCATACAGGGAACTTTTTCAACATGAAGTGATATTTGTATATTCATTATATAAGCAACAATCACACTGGAGTTAGTGACAGTCCATTCCCTTCTGTACAAGGGCAGGTCAAGGCTTCGAAACATTGAATGATCAAAGAGGCAAATAGTCAGAATTCTCAGTTTTTTTCTTGGTTACTTCAGTGCAAAACTGTTTTCCAGGAAACGTTAGAAGACATAGACAAAAATGGCGATGGTTTTGTGGATCAGGATGAGTACATTGGTAAGTGTTGATCCTTGTTTCTTACATAATCTCCAGTTCATTTTTAATTCTTTCAAATTTGCAGCTGCATTAACAACCCAGAGATGAACAGTTCTGCGTTCCAGTTCCACTATTTTATACCAACCATCAAACTCAGTTTGATTTTGTTTTAGGCAGGTAGCAACATCACTGGGAAAAGGTTCCTCACACTTTACAGCATAAGATTCTCCTCTTGTTCTCATATAACTCAGCTAAGAGAACAGGAACTGGAATAATATTTTTCATGACAGGGATATTGTCTGTATCCTATACCATGTGTACAGAGCTGTTTGAAAGTGTTTAGAAATGCAGGAGCATTAGAAAGCGAATTAGCCTTTTCCCGAGTTTGAATGGTACGAATATATGCAAAACAGCTGGAAAGCACACATTGCAAAAAGAGAAAATTCACCTTTTTTCTACTAGTTCTTTTCCTAGAGTAATTAGTAAGTAAAGCCCCATACTTCTCTAATAGTGATACCATTATATTTCTTCTAGAAATAGAAGATACATTAAAAATGAACTGTGTTAGAACAGCACTAAGATTTAAGATTCTCAAAGAAGTTGTGAAATGTGTGAAAGTTAGCAGTGCATTACTGCAGTGGCAGAAGGAGAATAAAGTGGGAAACATCCTTGGCAGATCAGTCACAGTTAATTTACACAAATTTAGTCACACCAAGCTGCTGTCGTGCACTCAGACCTATGAAGACAAAACAGAAGCAGGAGTGGAGAGCAGCAGTACATGATACATTTTAGCCTTTTGAATCATTGTGCCCGTACCAAAACCCACCTTCTCCAGTGTACTCATTTTGATGGGTTTTAAATCAAGAAAGCAGCACCAGGAAAGCACTAGTCCAGACTTGGATGAATCTTTCTGTTTCAGGTGGTGCTATAAAGATCACTTCACATAGAATCAGGAACAATATACACACGTTAATTAATGGCAGGGGGTTCTGTTCCTTGTAAATTATATTTAGCCCAGAAAGTGAATGCTATTCATTTATGACTGAAATAACAGAGCAGCATAATTTCCACAGTAATTTCAGTTCATTCAGTGACATTACCTACATATAATTATAAGGTAATTGTCAACATTTGTTACCATGTGAATGCTGGTTTTTCTTGTCTTCTATAGATAGGAACATAGAATGTTCTAGTCACGATCACCCCACATTGGCAAGGATGATAAAAATCAAATTGACAGGACATGTCAGTTGCTTCAAATAAACAATATAATTTGCACTTTAAAAAATGAAAAAAGAAAGTGAATGTGTTGTCTGAAGTTCTCTTCATGAGTTGAGAAAACTGTGCTTAAAATATTCCTACGTCCCTTTTTCAGATGTAATTTTTAAAAATTTTTATGAAGTTGAAGTTCAGAAACCAACAGAAAACTAAATCTCTTCTTTGGTAGCTTATAAGGAACAACAAAGAGAAGACCAAAAAATTTCAGTCTCTAGATTGCTGAAGGTTATAGAATGATTCCTCCCTCCTTCTCCTTCTTACCTCCTATTTTGTCTGTTACAAAATTTGGTTTAGATTTGCACGAGCAGCAGAGCAAAATATCCCTAATGTGAAGCAGAGAGAACTAAATTTTCTTTGTGCACGGGCAGGTAACAGTATTTGAGGGACACAGTGGGCAGTGACAACAGAGAACTTCAGCCCAGTGTACACACTCACACTGCAGAGTCAGGGGAGGTTACTCCTAGCTTTGAAATCAGCATTTATATTTCCTGTGGATACTAGCCAGCCTCTGGCCCTGAGACCATCCATGTGGGGTGCACTTTTCCTTAGCACATCCTTGACAACCAAACATAGAAGGCATGGGAGAGGAGTAGTATCAAAAAGCAGGCTTTAATTCTAAATAGAAAAGTGGCAGGCTTGAGGAATAAGCAGCCCTGATGAGCAGAAAGCGATTCGCCATGGTGACCAGAAGAATAAAGTGGACACATTACTCATCATTTGGAAGGCCTGTGATGCAAAAAGCAGTTACAAATCACTTGCTCTTAACATCCCTGCTACTCTCCTAACTCTGTTTATGCAGATAGCAGCTGCCACTGTGGCATTGTCCTGCTGATGTTTCCTAAATATAGCACAGAACTGATGTACAGAGCAGCTCATGGTTGTGATCTCTGCATCCTGTGTCAAAAATGGTGCTCCATCCTGAAGTACCAATCTATGACAAGTGCCCCATGCCTGTGGTTTCTCACAGAACGCAGCACTGATTCATGACTTCTCCAGGTCATTCTTTGTAGAAGAATATCTTCTGCTGGAATCTTCTGCTGCACTGCATGGTTAAAAGAGGGCTCATCTACTGAGCTGAATGTCTCTTACACCGGTCTCTCTAAAAGCAGGATAAAAGCATGCAAGTTCCATTTAGCAATTTTTGTTTGCTTAAATTTCCCCTGTGCCTTTTTTTAACTTTAATCAGTCTCTGCTGGCTGGAGTATGATCTTTATCTGCAAAGACATTTGCTGGCAGGGACAAGATAAAATGGCTGAGTTCTTTTCTCCCCATGTGCCTGAGCCTAGCACTAAAGCTTATGATTGCTATTTAACTAAAGATCCTTAGAGAATTTTTTCATTTTGAAATTCAGAGATGATGGCCTTTGAACACATTCACCTCTCATGTTAGCCTTACAAGGGTAATGCAAGAATGGACAGAATCACCATCAGTGTACAAATAGGCCTGAGAGAAGATACACAAAACTACTCTTTACACCACGTATTTCATTTTTTGTGCAATGAGATGCTGTGCAAGCAGCGAAAAGTTTGGTCTTCCTCTGAGGAACACTGTGTAAACATCTTTAGTCTGTGCATAATTTGCAAATTAAATACGAGTCAAGTGAGACCTTTATTTCCTCTCCAGCTGATATGTTTGCAAATGAAGAAGGTGGACCAGAGCCTGACTGGGTGACTACAGAGCGTGAACAGTTCTCAGATTTTCGTGACCTCAACAAGGATGGAAAGATGGACAAAGATGAGATTCAGCACTGGATTCTCCCACAAGACTATGATCATGCCCTAGCTGAGGCCAGGCATTTAGTCCATGAGTCTGATGTAGACAAGGTATGTAGTGCCCTACTATATTTTTTTAAGAAGTTATATAGGCTGTTACGGGTTTTTTTAAAATACCCGCTTGCAACAATTTTTTCCTGATAACGTTTCTTACCAGTACACTTTAAATGGAGTTTTAGAGGCTAGAATTGCTGATGCATTGATGTTTCCATGCTGATTTCAATTGGTAGGGTTAGAATCACAAAGGAAAAGTAGTAAAATACAGTTCATCAGCTCTAGAAATTCCCTTGGCTTTCATTCAGTGAAATATTTATCATCTTAAACCTGCGTGTTTTAATACAGTAGAAATAGTCTTTTCCTTTAAGAGTGGTCATGACTTTTGCGTGTTAATTTAGACTACAAGAGGAAAATAGAGATATATAGGGGATAGCAATACCACTCTCAGTTCTATAATCAAGCATATATCTCTCACTCAAAGACTGGCTCAATACATCCACTTCCTCTAGTGTGAAATAGTAGATTCCCAATGATGATTTTCACAAGTGTAATGCGAGCAAAGGTGGAACATGAAAAGCCAAAAAACTCTTACACAGAGTGTGTAAATTGCTAACATAAACAACCCTCTTCAACAAAGTACACAGAAGATTTTCATTCTTACTGTCTGGAAGACAAAACCAAACCACAGGGCAAAACTGTGTACCAGATAACCCATATACTGTTTGGCAGTGAGTTCCTTGTAAAGACCTTTCCATTGCAGTTTGACCCAACTGAAGGAAGTGGGACTTTTGTCTTCCACTGGGGTCCAAATTTCACTCACCATGAGAGCTGCAAATGATTCCTGAACCTGCAGTCTGCTGCTTCGAAGAACTGTCTGTCTCCCAGGGCTCTTGCAAGTGAGTGCAGGTGTGTCTTTCACTTAACTTTGAAGATGTCCTTAGAGAGATTTTGTTTTCTTTCTACCAGGATCAAAAACTAACAAAAGAGGAGGTTCTGGACAACTGGAATATGTTCGTTGGAAGTCAAGCTACTAATTATGGGGAAGACCTCACAAGAAACCATGATGAACTATGATACAATATACAAAGCAGTATGCCACACACTTCTCCACTTTACTGATATCACTGTGTCCATCCCTTCCTTTGGGGGAAGATGGGCTGGGGACATTCAACTGAATGACTTGCATTAATGTATTTTTAACATGCCAGCTTATTACCTCAGAAACCGCATAAAAATAGCTTTTTTCCTCTTTTCACATGGTTAAATACAATATATAATTGCTACAGTTTTATTTTTGAAAAAAATAAAAAGTTAACTTTTCTGAGTAGATTAGAGCCTGACATGGAAAAGGCACTTCTTAAAAACATAATTGCAAGAACGTTTAATAGTGAAATATTTTCTTAAGTACCCATATTTACCATAGTGAAATGCAGCTAGGATTAGAAAGAAACCTAATGTTTAAAGAGACTGTTACTTATTCAACTTTTGTAATAGCAAATAACAATTCAGAGTTAACACTTTGAGCCTCCAATCCAGAGAAGAGGTTTGATAGAACCTTTGTCTCCACATAGTTTTTGTCTCCCACTTGGGGTCAGAGGTGCTGCAGGAGGTATCCAGCAGCCCTCTGGTTCAGAGCTGGCCCTTCTCTCTGAGCCCCCTCACAGAGCAGACACAGCATGTGCAGCCCAGCACTGGCATTCCTCAGCCAGGGATGTGGAGGCCAGAGGGGCAGCTGCTCGTTCTGACAACAGGGGAATGCACAACTCTTGGGGGGCTCTTGGTCATGCTGTTTCCTGGGAGGGATTATGCCACATGGAGCATAATTTACCTCATGCTTTTCGCACTTTACCCGAGCCATGCTCCTGTTCATGCAGTGTGAATGGCAGCAGTTCTGTGATGGAGAAAGAATGAGACACATCACCCCTCTGGGCCTTCTGTCTCCTCTGCCACAAAAGAGGACAGATTTATGTGGCTAAAGTTCTGGTTTTGTATGTATATACATATAAAGTTACTGAAGCAACTCTATGAAGACAGCTCTCCTTCCAGAAAAGGGGGTAAGCTTTCCACACAGGTGCTTTCTTTTTTACTGGATAATGTGAGTTGTTACATGTGTATTTTTATATACCCAACTTAGGTTAAGTTTGATTGTTTTTAAATGTACTTGTTTTAAAATAAGCACAATAAAACCAATACTTCTTTTTGATACTATGAAATGCAGTAACACTGACACAGACTAATACAGAGAGATGATGTGAAAGCACAAACCAAGCCTCTAAAGCTAGTAGTTCCCAAAGGACTGGGTCACTGGCAGCCCTGCAGCACTGGGTGGTCATCTATAGGCAGCAGCTGGACATACAGCACCAACTGTTTCATCTTCACCTCATTAAAAAAAAAAAAAGGCAAAAAAGCTAGAAGGAAGTCCGATATACATAGTTGCTATAACTAGAATTATTTCTGAACGCTAATACTGGGAGATTAGGGCTCCACAACAGTCACTGGGAGGTTCCTTGAAGGTTTGGTGTACAGCATCACACACTGGTGGTCACGTAACCATCCAGAGATGGTTGTGAGACTCCTGGGTTGTGATACACTTCAGCAGAATCTCTGAAAATCATCATGAGACCATGCAGAGCTGTGACCTCCATAAACAGTGTCATTTTTATAAGGTCATACAAGAACTATCGTGGAATATTTTACATCTTCCAGCTGAAGATAAATAAATCTAGATACCAGGGTGGCAGAAATTGCATGTTTTTGCTAGCACCATTATTAAGCTCTTAGTGTGCACTTATGACATTGCCAGCAATGTCTCTGAAAAGTCCCTACCTCTTCCACTAACATACAGTAGGACAAACATCATAAGACATAGATGAATTGGTTTTGCTTTTACAGTACCCTCAAGTTCAACAAATGCCTAAATGCAGTGTTTTCTGAGAAGCAATAAAATTGTATCTTGGCACATGTTATCTGTTTTCTTTATGGCTTGGATTTGGAAGGTCTAGTGTATTGAATAATCCTAACTATTTTGAGAACTTTTTTTTAAGTTGTTCCTTCATGTCACAATTTAACATATTCTAGTAACAGGTTTGCAGTACTCTGCACTCAGATTATCTTCTGCTGTTTCAGGAAACAATACCTTAAAAGACCTCAAAAAAAGCTTGTTTCCTGCAAGTGGAACTTCAGCTCCGACTGGATACTAAGCCAAGGATTTTCACTGAAGCCCAAGGGAAGGTTGTTTGCTCACTCTTGTTGAAATTCAGTGGGAGTTGGGTGCTGAGACACTAAGCATTGTTGCCTTCAGCTAAACATGACACTTCCAAATGCACTGTGCACTGTCCCAACAAAAAAACACATCTGTGCTTTGACAAGTAATCACATTTCCTTCCACATTACTAAATGAATTTGGAACAGAATTAGCATCACACAAGAGAGAAATCATGTTCCCATGTTTGTTCTTGATTCCTATTAATGCTGGGAACACACTAGGCATTTTCCAGTATAAAACTATACTTACATGAGTAAGAATGCTGAAATCAGAGTTGTTAATGCACAGCAGAAAATTTAGACACACAGTATTTTGCTGTATTTTTCCAAAAAGAATGGTACTCAGGTAGCATATATCCAGCTGTGATAAAGGCAAACATGCCAATTAGAATAAGGTTTAGAGTAATCAAATTATTTACCAATAATGAGTAATGGGGTCATACTAAGATTAGGAGCTTTTTTAATAAAACAGAATGTAGAAACTGTTTTAGAGAACATAAAGATCCCTGATATGATTTCATTCTACATTTTATTCCCTCTTTCTGCAGTTCTTCATAGTATTTCACCAACATTCAGTAATGGCACAGTACATTCCATGCACTAAATTTTCCTTTCAAGCTCAATGCACTATGGAAGAGTAACTCCAAAAGAGACTAGAGCTTCTGGGTTTAAATTTAACACTATTTAAGGAAAGCAAACCTTTGCTAGGGGATATAACTGTTAACATTGTGATTTTTCAAGCCTAAGGTTTCTAATGGGGTTTGACTGTTCCAGAGATAACATTTTTTTTCCTAGGTAACATATTTCAACTCATATTATGAGCAAATGTTACAAAATTTTAGTGTAATGTGAAATACTGTAATGTCAGATAGCATTATTTATCTGCTTAATATGACTAAAACCATTAATTGCTGGGAGCCATACTTCATCCCAGCAACATGAAAATCCATTTTGTGCCTATCTTGTCAGTTATTGCCAATTTTCTTAATGAATTGTGACGTAGTGAAATTCTGTTGGGAAGCGTGTTTATATATTTCCAAGTGCAGGTTCTGTGTGGTAACTCATTACATACATCCTCCATTAAACTCAATGTTTTCATTATGCCTATGCCACAACATATCAAAGGTGCATTTTTCTTCCTTAGATATCCGGAATAGCCATTATTATTGCACATGCAGTTTTAATTATTAGAATTTATGGAATGAACTAAGTGGCTAATGTTCATTGTCTTATAATTCCATTTAACAATTCAATCAGGTTGAATCTGTCTCCTATTCCAATGAAGGTACTGCTCATAACTCCCTGAGGAAAGGAGATCACAGCCCATCCTGATCTCGTTACACTTACACAAGTATCTTACAATAGTTGCATAATGCTTTACTATTTGCACTGCAGAAGTTCATCTTGGTCCTAGTGAAGTTAAGACAGAACTAGTTTTAAGGAGAATTAGAACTAGTCTAAGGCCTTGGCCACCCAAAGGCAAGCAGAACAATAGGGTTGGTAGGACTGGAGGTCAGAAATAGCCTTACAACCATGGGATCCTGATCTCACTACTGCTATTGAGCACTAACATTTAGAAATTTAGACTGATTCATACTCTTGTGAGATAGTTAGGGGATCAGTCTAGTTCATGGAAGACAGTGTCCAATGTTCTACTGGTCTGGTCAAGGAACCTTGGACATTTTATTGAGCGACAGTGGCATTCCTCTTTAATAGCAAGTTACCATTAGCAGATGAGATTAGTTTTACAGGGTAACAGAAGGATCCATGGGAAACATTTCAAGGCCAAAAATGTTGCAAAACCTGACTCAGCTTATAGTCCAAACTCCTGATAGCATCCTCTAGTAATGTACTGTGCCCTTCTCTTTTCATTGCTCCAATTTAATGTGTCCTATATTCTATTTTATACATCCAGTAAGGAGCGTATTAACCATATTTGCTAATTACAAAGGAAGAATTTAGGGTTATTTCCCACTGAAGTTTAAGGCACCAGTAAGGCTGACGCCCCTCAAACTCACGTGCTTTATTCCAAACATGATAGTTTTCAAAGCAACCTCCAAAGAACTAGTTAGCTGCTTTCCCAAAGCATCAAATAGTGTACAAGTGGCATACTTGTGTCTGTGGCACAACAGGCAATTTTCCACCTGCATTCTGTCTCTCCACAGGATAAAGTACAATATCTCCAACCAATGGGAGCATCTCTTCACTATGTCAGTGGCAAGAATACAATTATCCTGTGTACACCTCACTTTTCCTGTTGATAATTAAGGGATATCCATCCTCAGCACAAGTGTTGGCTCTGGTAAGGGCAATGGAGTTCTGGAGGCCAGTTTCATATATTGCATGTTATTAATTTTCCTTGTGGAAGAATTTATTTCATCATCATAAAGAGTCCAAATATGATCTGGTTGGCTAGCTTTTGAAGTTTCAGTGTTTGTGTGTGTTTTGTAGTTGGCCTCACATTTGTAAAGTTGGCCACATTTGGGGTCTGAAACCACCACACACCTGAAATTCCAAGACAGCTGTATAGAACAAGTCATGTCATGATCCCGAACCTGAGTAGTAATGAAGGGTGACACATACATTAGAAATGACAATGTTTCATCATATCAACAAGAATTTAGATATGCATCAAGTCACTTTCACAGTTAAGGAGGAAATATTTTCTTTATATGGGAATAGCCTGACAGCTTTAAAATAGAACAAATGGGGGGTACAAAAACCTAATGAAAAATTAGTATAGCTTTTGAAGACGTACCCTGAAGTCCTCACTGAGGCTCTTTGGTGCTTTTGTGGATGGTGGCACAGAAACATGAGTTGATAACCCCACAGCACCTGTCATATTCTCAAACAATTCTAGTACAACACTGCCCAAGAAACAGCCATCACTGAAGGTGTTGCATTTGTACCTGACAGACTGATGAGGTTTAAGTGAAAATAGTTACTCAGTAGGCTGCTCCACTATGCAGTACCTTCTCCCACCTAAGGATGCTGTGGGATTCTGAGGAAGTTTGATGGTGCATGACAAATGCTGTATGGGTGACCATGAATCCCACCACTGTGATTCAAGGTAACACGTTGGTGTCAAGGCCACAGTACCTAGGAAGGGAAAAAGTAATCATCATTCTAATTGTTAGTTACTGAACTCCCAAGAGCACGCTGTTCTCAGGACTTCTCAGAGTATACCTTCTGGTTGGATAAAAGCCTGTGAATTTAATGTTTCGGGAAGACAAAACAAAAGGGGGTGGGGCTTTTATAATTAGATTAGCTGTAAGATAATACAGAAATAAAAAAAATTAATACTGACTAGATTGATAGGTTAGATACATCCCCCCAAATTACTCCAAATGCCCCCCAACCCCAACTTTATGTTCAGCTGAACCAATGTTCTGCTGACATTGCACTCTCTGCATCTCACAGGGCCTTGGTTACTGGGCCACAGAAAGGAAAGGAATGCTGAGAACACATCAAAGAAAAGTGAAGTGAAGAAGAATTCAGGTAGCTAAAACTTCCTGAAACTTTGAGATAGTAACAGGCATATGAAACATTTTTAAATCATAGGGAGAATTTATTTTTTTTTCCTAAAATGTGTACTCACAAGCAAATTCCGTGGGCAGCAGGAATGAAGGGAAAAGAGTGGCTGGAGAGGTATCCAAGAATCTTACAAAACCAAAAGCTTCTCTTCATTCCTGCTGTTGATTAAGAAGATTTTGCGTCAATTCCTTTGCCTGTCTTATTTCTTTGTCCTTAGGTTTTAAATTCAGTTAATGGTACAGATGTAACATTTCTAGAAACAGACAAATCTCTGATAACTTGAAATTTTTTGTGCCAAAAAAATGAACTTTCACAGCTACTACATCTGCTCCAAATTTGATACAGCAAAGTATAGTTAAACAAACAAAAAGCCCCATAAATACAGGACACTAAAAAAGTATCTTTCAATTATTCCATCTTTATGAATAAACATAAATATATCCAACCTGGAACAGACAGAGTTATACTGAGTTGGAATATTTAATTTACTACAAAATAATTTCAAAGTGAACTCTATTTGTATACTTGTAGACTAGAAAGGACTGTGTTCACTGAGACAATAAATAGTCATTTTAACTTGAGTTCAGTCAAACTGGCAAATGTTTCCTGCATGAGTGTTTCTTCAGTGTAGTTGCATGACCATTAGAATGTACATGTTTTCAAGTTAATAGTCAAACTCTATAACTTTATTCCAAGGCTGCCTACTCAATTTCTTAAAAAAAATGTCAATGCTAGTTCAGCTGTACAGTTGCTGCATGTTTTGGGTACAGTTTGTAAACTTTCAATCATCACAAAACCTATATGAAATTAGTTCTCTATAAAAAGGACCCTTCAAAAGCCTTGTTGTCTACTTCCATTAGATTTAGAGAACAGCTATGTAGACATCTGAATGGATGTAATAACTTATTTTTCCTCTTTGTGCAAGGAAATTACTTTTTGCGTTTGTTTCCCCAAAGCTTGTAAAGAGTAAAATTGCAACAAGACATTAAATTGGGTCCTGTGGATAAGGAACTTGGGGATAAGGTAGGTTTTCCCCTAAATCAGACTGTATTCCTAGTCCAGCTTTGCAGTGTTTGAAAAGTTTTCTAGGCATGTAACTGTGATGTAAATAAACATTAGTTTAATAGTGGGAACCTGGGTCCAAAATGCAGTCAACAGAGACAAGTAGGGTCCCTTCATCTGTGGCTTCAGAAGGTGTAATTATGGATGTATAAAGCAGACAGTGAAAATATCCTCTCTTTATATTTCTGCATCTCTTCATAATACACACAAACACAGCTGAAATAAAAGAGCAAGATGAAGAGCAATGAGAAATGACATGAAATACTGCCTTTAAAATCTACTTTATTCAACTGGAAACAAAACATTTTAAAAGGTGATAATGCTCTAAAAGCTATTTAACTCACCAGCCAAATCAAACTGACCAAAATCTAATTTATTCCTTGTCTTGTTTAGCAGAGGCTTAAAAGATCAATATAGTTGTCTCTGTAGATCGACATGAAATATTAACCAGTCTGAGTGTTCTGAAGCTTTTTACAACATATTCAGCCTCATTAAACATTAAGCATCCTTGAAATATAAATATAAAATAACTATCAGCTTCCTATCCTTCAGACACAGAACAAAGGTAACTCAAATGTGGAAAGCAGGAGGAAAAAAATATTAAATGAAGTGGGAATTCATAGAGAAGTTAACATAGGAAAGCTGTCAGTATAAATTGGCTCAATCAGATACACTTTACCAAAAGGAAAGTATTGCGATATCAGAAGAATATCTGCTAAGGAATAGAACGGTAATGTGTCATTAACAGCATAAAAAAAACCAAAACCAACAAAAACAATCCTCTTACCACAAATATACTGATCTGGGGCCCAGTCCCCATTTATACTACAGCTCCTTTCACCTCTTGGATTTGCTCTGAAACCCACTCCCCAGTTCAGCAAGAACGAAGCCCTCCTCTCTTTTCTCTGCCTTTCATTACTGTCTGGTATGTTAAAAATATCTGGGCAATACAGCAGAAAGGAGTTTCAGGTTCACTAAAGGGAAATGTCAGCTTTGCAAATCACTGAAAGTAACCGGACATAAACTGTCACAATAAGTCAGCGAGACAGCGTGGTTATTGTCAGCACGTAACTCGAGCCTGCAATCCGAGCCGTGGCTAAAGGTTATAGACAATATAGCAAGGCAGTTCCACTACGGTGTGCAGATCAACTAATTCAGCTAAAAATGCCGTGTAATTTTAATATATGCCGTATGTTTAAGACCCTTTTCTCCCACTTAGCTGCTTGCTCTGTTATTACTGCATACTGATAGTGAAGAATAAAATTCAGCTTCTCTCAGCATCACCTTTACCACTGGCAGGGCTTACAGAGAAGCTTTTCATGTAGTTTTCCTACTTCTACTTGTCTAATAGTGATACCAGCCCAGACATACGAGTGCTACAATTCATTACAGCCACCTTCTCTCACCTTGGCAAGATGGTAACAGCAAGGAGTGAAACTGTGTGGGGTTTATTCCTCTGCAGAGCTACGAGGTTTTGCAAACACTATATGGAGCTACTAAGTTGGAATTATCAAATTTTCTTAGAGAATGTGATGGTAGGAATACCATCAGTCAGTCAATGCAAAAACCATAAGGAGTTGAGAATGAAGCCAAGAGATTAATTTGGTACACCTAGGGGAAAAATAAAAAAATAAAATTTCATATCAATATTTCTGAATTTTTGCAGCATAAGCAAGATAGCAGTGTGCTCACATAAAGAAAAGTGTATCAGACACATTAAGAAGTGATATTCAAACAGCATTTGACATTGGGCTATTTTTGCTGCGTTCTCAGAATAGAACTGAAAAGATACTTCTTCATTCCACAGCATTACACCATATTTTTATACTTTCTCTACCTGTACGCTACGTTGTTAACAAGCATTGATTTGAACAGCATCAAATCAAATGTTTTACACTTCCTTGCATACCAAATTTTCAGATGTGCTTTGTAGACAGGGCTACAGTATCTCCGAACATGCTTTTTAAAATTAAATTTAAAATTATGTTTAATGGGAAATACCCACTGTGAGCAAACACCTTGCAGTGTAGTCAAGGGGGGAAATCATTGCCTAACCACGATGTGGGCTTGTGGAGGGCAAGAGAAGCCTTAGATTTCCTGCACCTTCTTCCATTCTCCACCATCCCACGCTGCTGTTGGTAAAACTTGGCACAACTTCAGTTAAAAGCCAGCCCTGCACTAGCAGGACCACACTCCTGTGACTTTCAGGGCTGAGCTGCCTCTTTCCTTTGCTCTCAGCAGTTACAAAAGGAGTCACTCACTTTTCTCAAGCCAGGAAGGAGCACAATGAAGCCACAGCAAGGCACATGGATGATGCTGCAGGATGCAGATGTGAATGCACAAAATTCACCCAGCATCTTAAGGAGCAGTGTGGTGCCTTGCTTGCCTCTTTAATCTGAGTGCTTTGCCTAAATTGCAGGTCCTGTGGGTTGTTTGGGAAGAAAGGTGATTTGACAGTAGTGTCAAGCTTTTCTTTGATACCATGGCACAACTCAGAGGAATTGAGCAAGACAGTTTTCTTGCTGAGGTTGTCACAGCTCTTTTATCCAAAACCCCTCTTTTCTCATGGGTATGCTCATTCATGTGTCATCCTTGTATCTCACTGAGCTTCTGGCATATGGGAAGCAAGCCAAACACCAGAGTTAGAAGGTCATCTAAGTGTTATGGAATTGGCATTGAGGCTTAGGGTAGAACATGCAGGCACAAAGATATGTAGGCAGCGATAGTACTGCAAAGGAACAAGAATTTTCACAGTCCATCTGCGCTCCAACCAAACCTGGGAATAAAGCCTTTGTACACGTGAAATCTTCTTTGCTTTTTGTGCTCTGCTCCCCTTGAAAATCTGAGCAACATGAAAAGCAAAATGAATGCCAGATTTACTGTATATATCTGCTCAGGCAAGGTGTAATGATTTGCTTTGCTCCAGCTGCACTTATGCCTGTCTTAAACATCCATCCAAACCCACTTTCTGGAACTCAACCTTTTAAGCCTTGCAGGTTTGTTTCATACAAGACTTCTGTCCACCCACACAGCTAAACCTTTAAACTGGGCAGTCTCTCATCACTCATAACTTCATTACTACAATATTTTTTTCCTGTATGTGCAGCAACAAGTGCCACTGCAAGGCAGAGCCAACACTTCACTCCCTGCAGTCCATCATACTCCAAAGGACTCATTTTCACTTTCAAAACTCTTCACAACCTACAGTCCACCCTATCCCTGACCTCACCCACTGCTGAAGTTCTTATTCCTCTCATTCATCTGCAACAAACTTAATCTTTTAAAGGCCAAAAATTGTGTGAATGCTGCCTTGCTGTTCCTCATATTTAAGAGGGTTTTCTAAATGTCTCATTAGCTCCCAATGCCCTCCCCAAAGCTCTCCTCAGCCATGTCTCCTAAAATATAACTGCCAGCCAGCACGTTATTATGTTTTCTCTATCAGCAAGACAAAACAGAGAGGAAGATGTAATAGATCAATTGACATTTCAGAGAGTGGGGAGGAAAAAACTTCTGAGGACTCCCACTAGTCCTGGGTATCAAGCTCAGCCTGCTCAATTGTCCTTTTGTCACCACTCCTGTGATTTCCCTTTTCTCACACTGAAAATTCTTCCGCAATCTCTTTTGGTTCAGCACTGGTATAATTGTTAGGACAGTAAAGTCATGCCTCATGACTTGGATTTCTAAAAATTACAGTAACACAAGTAATAAAACAACCACTGTTTTATTTGACTAAAATTCATACCTCAAGGCCACCAAACCACAAAGAAGTAGCACACAAGGGAGAGAGAAAATAATCACACAAATCAGAATGGCACACCACAACTGCATCAACCCTCAGCTTGAAGTAACTGGTATGGCTCTAAAAATTATATCTTCTCTCTCTTTCAATGTGCCTATGCTCATTTACATCCACAGGCACCATTGAAGACAAATTTAAAATAAATTTGTCTGTAAACAATCCTCATAGAGAAAAAGGAACACTGAATGAAGCATCTCTGCACAGGTCTTTTTACTGCTGTAAAGGACGCATAATGGAGCACAGGAAAGACAGGCGAAGAAACAAATCACTCAGGTTTTTTGATTAAAACAGAATAAAACTGTTCATATTTTTGCAAATTTCTTTCACTGAAAACTATAAAGATACCTTGGTACTACTGTGGCTTTCCATTGTCTTTAGAAGAATTGAAAACTTATATAAGTTGAAGCCAAAGACAGGAACATAGAGATCAGTGGGCAGTGAGAATGCCACCAAAACATGTCAATAGGAACATATTCTGGCTTTGCCTGGGAGAGGGTTAATTTTTTTCCACAGTGGCTGGTATAGGGCTGGGTTTTGGATTTGTGTTGTAAATAGTATTGATAAGTCAGGGATGTATTTGTTAGTGCTGAGCAGCACTTACAGTGTCAAGGCCTTTTCTGCCTCTCACCCCACCCCACCAGTGTGGGGCAAGGGGTGCACAAGGAGCTGGGACAGGTGACCTCAACTGACCCAAGGGATATTCCAGACTGTTTGGTGTTGTGCTTAGTACATAGAGCCATTGAGAAGATGAAGCAAGAGGGGAATATTCAAAGTGATGGCCTTTGTCTTCCCAAGTCACTGTTACATGTGATGGAGCCCTGCTTTCCTGGGCATAGCTGAGCACCTGCCTGCCCATGGGGAGTGGAGAATGAACTCCTTGTTTTGCTTTGCTTGCGGGTATGGCTTTGGCTTTCCCTCTTGAACTGTCTCTCAACCCATAAGTTTTCTCCCTTCCATCCTTCCAACTCTCCCCCACCCCACTGTTGAGGTGAGTGAGTGAGCAGCTGTTTGGGACTCAGATGCTGACAGAATATGAGAGTTTTTTTGGAACACCCTAATAGAAATCCATTACCTACTCAAAAGCCTTTGAAACTCTCTTACTATAGATCACTGAAGACGTGAGTTTCTGGAGCAGACCTTTTAATAAAATTAAACTTTTTCTTTAGGAGTAGAGGACTATTAAACACATATGTATTCGGATTCAAGCACACACAGAGCATAGATGAACTACCAGCAGCAAAGTCACTTGATCACTTATTTTCTTAAAATACCTGATACTCTTCAAGTTTGTTTTCAGAAGGCATCATGCTAGATTTTCAAACAGGCTGGAAAAAAAACTAATTAGAACTAACTGTTGTGGAGAAATGTTAATGTGGAGTGGAAGGCATTTAAAGAACAGTAACAGAGTCTAAAATATAAGTTCATTCCAGTAAATCAGTGTCAAAATGACAACAGAAGCCAACATGGCTCAAGACAGATATATGGAACACTATGTAAGACAAACAAAAAAGCTTTTGAACCCATCCACGGAATATCAGAAGTGAAAGATTTGATTAAGTATTAAAAGAAAAAGGCTAAACCAAGTGAAACAAAACCAAAAGTGAATCATACAGTCAAAATCTCTCAGTATGAGGTTTTCCTTGTGTTTTTTTTTTTTTTAATATATGTACTTTTTAAAAATTTTGTTTTAATCAGGTCAAACCCAAAGACCTAAGAATTCTCTTTCCAGAATGAGAGTGAAGAAGATCAAACTAAAATGAGGTGACTAGACAGAATATTTAAAGAATTAATTTCCCACTATTTCAAGATATAACTCTATCTGGTGCAACATATCTGAATACTCCTATAAGTGTGTTTTAGAGTTTTTTCCAACCTTTCCTGCTTTCTTATATCAATACAAATTATGCACTGAGAGCACTCGCCTTCTCCAGCCTGCCTGTTGTTCCAGGTGTGTGATGGCTGGGAGCTGGACCTGTGTCCTGGTTAAGGTCCTTCAGAAGCTTTTGTCCCTCATTGCACAGCTGTCCTTCCCCATCCCAGCCCCAGGATGTTCCCAGCATGTTACCTCTGTCTGATATGATGGCAGATGGCACAGACCATGCCAGCCCTTCACACTGATGCTTTGCAGCAGGCTACTGGGGTAAAGTGGCTTTCTCAGTCCTGTGTGGCTCCTTACCCTGTCATAATAATCAAAACTGGGAAGATGAAGTTTTTTGGGGTAATTGACCTCTGCTGAATTAACAGGCCACTGGGTTTTGCATGCTTTTTCTGAATCTAATTAAAGTTCTAAGAGAAACAACTTCAAATTACTGTCATACTTGGTGTGCTATAGATCATCCTTCCTGCAAGACTTCCCAAAACTTTGCCTTTACACATAAAGCAGAGCTGTACCCTAGAAGACATCACTGCTACATCTGAGCTTTCTAACTTTGATTAGACAGCTCTGCTAAGGATGAAAGCAGCACATTGGCCTATCCTGATATAACCAGTCAAAAGAATTTACTGGTTGATCCACTGCTAATGTGACCTGTGCCAACTTTTTCCTGGCACTACCTATTGTCCCCTTCAGCTCAGTGGCAGCCCATGCAAGGGGGCAAGGTACTGACTGTACAGCCCTTTCTTCTCTTGCAAAAGGGTGCACAGCTACTTATAGCTGAGCCCTAAGGGAGCCCACAGACTAGACATAAGATATCCAAGAGAGCAACGAAAGTGGGTATAAAAATTCAGAGAAGTCTTCACTGACACTTAACAAGTTCATGTAGTTCGAGAGCGATCCCAGAAGACAAGAGACCATCATGATGCCATTAGTTAAGGGAAAGCCTAGGGAAACTGAAAACCTATGTAGGGGAAGCTTAAAAATCGTTTTAGAAAGCCAAGCAAGGGAAACACTTTAAACAAGCACACTGGTGGTTCAATTAAGGGTTTCAGAGATGCCTGTAGGAGAAAATCTCAAAGGATACTAATACTAGGATAGACAAAGGGAGGCAATGGGAACCTGATGTGGAGACATTCAGAACCATTTCCCCAAGTTTCATATTGGAAGCCAAATGCATTAAAATATTTAGAACAGCAAATGTATTCCAGAAATGTGGACAAAGTGCATTCAATAAGCTATTCAATCATACATCAGCACAAACAGGGGGGTAGAAGCTCTAATTTTGCAAAGAGAAACAGCCCTGAAAAGCAAAGAAAAGGAAATCTTGATTAATAAGGTGGGCTGAGGAGAGAACAGATTATTTACTTTTCAGTAAGATAGTTTGGACCTTAGTTAAAGAAAAGATTCAAGTCCTTTTAGGAAGAACTCTGCTAGCTGATCTATCAAAGAATCCAGAATGAAGGCAAAAAGGCAGAGCAAAAAGTCATAAAGAAATCTGTTTTAAATTATTAATGAAGAATTACACTTGCACTGGCCAGGTGCTTTCCAAGACAAAGAATACAAGTCAGCGCAAAAAACATAATGCAATTAGTATATGTTTATACAAAAGTAATTTCTTTTAGCAATGATGGCAGGACTGTTTTCTTTTTTTGAGAAGGGGGAGGAGTGTTGCTGGTGGTGAAGGTGGCATTGGAATTTAACAATAAACTAGAGTTAGAGAATTAAAAGGATCAACAGACTTTATCATGTAGTCCTTTCTTTTTCAGAACAGGGTTACATTTCCTCTAGAGGTATAACCTGTACACAGGTATTTTCCATCCACTGATTAGTGTGCTTTTTACAGCCCCAATCTGAGCCCCACACTTAAGTGCCAACTTATTCAGCAGAGAAATGTAAGAGCTTCCTTCTGCATCGACACTGGCACGAGCTACTGTGCCACATACTCCCACATCCATTCTCCATGATCTCAGCTGCATGGCCTTCACTTAAAACTAGGTCTGCCTTTGCTATTGCCTTGTTCATAGGGAAGGGGAGGTTTTCACTGTAGCTACAAACCTTTAGCTCCAGCCACGGATTGGAGTAATCCAGTTTGATTTCCCATGTGTCAGAGTCATTCCCAGAGCAGAGGTCACACAAAGAGAAAATATATGACCCTAAAAGACCATAAAACCCTGGGGGGGAGGGAGGGAGAACGAACAACAGCTAACACCACCAAAAAGAATAAATCAAAACAAACTATTTATTGGGGTTTAAAAATGCTGACTGCAAAAACTAACTTTACACAGGATCAAACAAATTGAAATATTTAAAGGTGTACTGCTCAGCTGTTTTCTCAAAATAATAAACCCATAATAGTCTTGTCCCAAAGACTGGCTTCTTAATAAGATGACAACAACATTCCAAAACAGCTAAAAATTTACTAATTTTGATTGATTTGCAACCATAGAAGAACAATATAGCAAAAAACAATCCCCCACACCTTTTGTCTTCGTCCTCTTCATTTTGGAGTCATGTCCCTAAATGGAGCCCATCAGCTTGCCTTGTGTTGGCATAGGTAGGAAGGACAAGGAGCAGAGAGGACGGAGCTCTGCATATTGCCCTGCCTGGGATGGTTATCCAGCACTCTCCTCAGTCTTGGCAGTGACTAGAACCTGCAAAATAATGGCCCCAACAGCTTCTTAGCCCACTCGCTGTTATAATCTGTATAATAAGTATTAGTTTAGCTTTTCGTATGGAAAGTTAATCCCCTAATAACATTTCAAATTACTGAACAGTGCTTGGAAAAAAAATTACAGCCACCATTCAGAAACCTGTGCTGCAATCAGCTACCCAAGATATACAGCATTCTGTAATTAGTGCACACCTTTCAGACTTGGCTAATTACCTCTTATGAATTAAAAATGTTCTCCCCCTTCTCTGCCACTATACTTGAGAGTAAAAAAAAAAAAAAAAGAAAGAAGAAAAGATAAGCTCTATACTTTAAAGTAGCTGAAATTCAGTAAGATAATGTCACTGATGTGGTTATTTCCAGGTGAACATAAGGTTATTCAACCTAGGTGAATTTAATGATTCTGGACAGGTCGTGCAATGAATTTTCCTATAAATCACTTGTAATTGCAAACATAAAAATTAAAAATCAGTCTGAAGAGAGAGATAACACAGTATAAATGATGGAAAGCAGTAATCTAGAGATCGTGGTGCTGCCATTTTAATTGAGGCCATTCTGATGAGAAGCTTCTGAACCCACAGGGACAGCACTAGGATGAAAAGCCTAGGTCTCTAATCTGCAAGAGCTTTTAAATGACTACATGTGATTAACAAACATGTTTGCAATATACTGACATAAAAACTTTAGAGTTTTTCCTCTCTATTACAAAGTTCTCAGAAAAGAATGTCTCAGAAAGAGCAAATCAACCCAGGTTTCCACACCTCCTTCCTAGTATCTGTTATCAGCAGGCTTTTAGCCCTGTGCTGAGCCATGGATTAGGAGATTTGCTTGCACTAGATTCCCAAGAATGCATTGGGAATGATGCAGAGCATTTCAGGTTCCAAACTCCCTGGGTAGAGTCCGCCTCTTTTATATCTGTAAGTGCCAATCAGCTCAACAATGGCATGACCTAGTCATAAAAGCACTTGGAACACCCTGGATCAGTGGGAGACTTGTTCCCCATCTTGCCAGCAGTCTCCAGATCAGCTGATGGAGAGAGTGCCCTGTCTTATGACACAGGCTGAGAGCCCACCAGCTCTGCCTGCCTTTCCCATTCTTTTGAGCACAAAGGCCTTTCTCATTTGTAAGTGTTAAAACACAGCAGCTGGCACAACACCTCCAGCCCAACACCTCCAGCCCTTCCCTACAGCTCCACAGTTCTCCTGGAAGTCATCACTGCACAGCCCACACAGGGCAATTATGAAAAATAGCAAAAGGACAAGTAGCTCCAGACCAGTCACAAGAGCAGTGCTACTACCTAGAATAGCAAATGGAAAATATACAGCTGTTCCCTTCACACTGAAAAAGGGAGGGGGATGGGGTGGGGTTCTCCTCCCCTTACCTGCCAAGAGCCTGAAGGAAAGGGCCTTGGCAGGTAAGAATGCACATGCAACAAGAAGAGTGCACGTGTCCTCTGACCTGGGGTACACATATTTCATCACCTTCTAGAGGGAAATCCAGTCATGTTTCATGGATATCATCTAATAAAGAAACCCCACACTTTTGAAAATAAATCTGTTTTAATTTATCACCTCTTTGGAGTTTTTAAAAGGTTTTGATCCCTTTTATTTTAGAACAGAGCTTTTAGGAATATTATCTGTGTCAAAAGGAAACACTGAAAGCCATACTACAGACTTTCAGACTTGAATTTAAATCCAGGAGCCAAACTCATCTACTTTGTCCTGTATGAAATTTGGAGCAAAGATTTAATGCAAGCTTTTTCTGGTCATAATTTAGATACAACTGAACATTTCAGACATTATCCATTTTTATCAGATTTTGGCTCCAGATGAAAGAAACCTTGCAGGTACAGTCATACAGCCAAATGACTAACTGCCACCCCTTGTGTATGTTAATTATTTCTGGCCACAGCATTCTGTGCATAATGGAGCATGGACACAATATGATGGCTTTTCTTTTCCCATTTTTCTCCCCTCCCCCTCCTTTATATTTTTTTTCCCCAGTTTGGCATTTAGATCAACATTTTGAGAAGTCAACAATTGCTTTGCTGAAAGTAAAGGGATAATCAGCCTGGCACACCTTGGGTTGTTTTGTATAGACACTCAGTATTTGCAGCTCCCAATGACTCTTTCTTAGAAATGGGAGAGCAACCATATTTACAAAATCAGGCCCAAAATGCTTCAAAATTAATCACTTCAAAAATCCAGAAACCATTAAACAAATATGGACACGATGTTGGGGGCGGGGAGGGTGATGGAAGGAGTTTCATCCCTGGGAAAAAAAATCCACACAAACTCCTTGTCCCAAGCCATTATATTTTATTTTATTTTTAACTTCTTCACCCTTGTCATGGGACAGAGGTATTGAAATCTTTCTATGGTATCACATTAATATAAAATCATTCTGCTTTTTTCCTCATGTGATATTGAAGTGTAGTCACGTTAGCACATTTCATTGTAAGTTAGTAAAAATGAACGTTAATATGACCTGATACTAATCTACCATGACAGAAAATTCCTAATACGATAAAACTTTCATATCATATTAGTAGAAAAAAGTCAGTTCCTGCCTGTTCCAGGTCACTTTCAATGTTGCCTTTGAGCATAAAGTAATGACAAGCATTTGTCTGTCTGCAAAAAGGGTCCCTAGCACTTTTCAATGGCAAAATGAAATTATATTCAAACGTGCCTTTTCTTTTTTTTCCCTCTGTGTGACTTAGTCTGTTGCAGGAAGGTCCTCAAATACATCATCTATATTAGCCTTCAGTTTCAGGCTTTATTCTGAGATCCTCAGAGTGCCTTTTACAATGAAGAGCAACCTCTTTTTAAATGGTTGTTTCTTGATATTGAGATTATAACATCTGCCAAAATAAACACTCAGTCCAACATGGCTCCTCTGTTCACTTTCATGACCAGTCTTTGGCAGCAACAGTCAACCATGGGCAGGGAGTCCCTCAAAGCCAGGTGAACAAATGCCTTTTTCTCCCTGTAGGAACTCAGTAGAGGTCTGGATGAAGCAGAGCTGACTCTCAGCTGACTCCAGAGCAGCTTTCAGTGGGGCAGCTGGTGGAGGCTTTGCAGGCCAGCCACTGTACCTGTGACACGGGCAAGTTTGAACGTCACCATCAGTTCTTCGAGTTGGCTGCATGATGCTACATTACAAAAGCTCAAACTCTGATCCCGCTTGTTTGCCATCTCTGGGATAATTTTGCTTCTTTGGACCAGGATTTTCTGTAATACCAAAGCTGAAAATCTAATCTAAAGTATCTAAATAAGATGATAAGTATCAGCTAAAGAAGATATCACAAGTAAATAAGAGAGTGCTTCTCAGGATTTGGGCATTTCCCAGAAACTGATAAAAGATTTGAAAGAAACACCACCAACTTACTGCAAAGCTTTGTAAAATGGACCTGAGCCTTAATGATAATTGAATCTATTTCCTTTGTCCCAAGTGAGGAACACTGTCACCTGCTGTAAACTAGAGGAGTTCAAATTAAACTCAGATCTCTAAACCAATTTCCAACAAACTAAGGTCTGGGTTTTTTTATATAGTCACTTTTCCACTGCAGTTTCATTATGCTGGACTGGAAGAACAACTGCACGACCAGGTAATCCAAAGAGCTACAAATGCTGAACTTCCTTGCATAGGTTGCACAGTTCACAAGTTAGTGTTATAGAGAATTTATTTTTTTAACACAAAGACTTAATTTTATCAACTGAAATACATTCTAAGAACAACAACAACAAAAATCTGCATGGTTAACTTTTCCTCTGGAAAACAAAGGAACAAAGGGTTCAAATTAAACTGCAGTGGAAGAGCACTGAAGTCAGGTCACACAAGGGATCAGCTTAGTCTACAGAACATCTCACAAGTTAAACAGCTGGTTCTTCAACTCTGATTATTGGATACAATTCTGTGTTGAAGAAGCCTCAAAACTTTTGAGTAACTTCAGTGATGTACTTTAAAAGGAAAAAGAGAGAGAGGAGAAAAGAAAGGAATTCTGGTGGGGAACAGCCAGGTTACAGCAAGAAAAAAAAACTAAAATAAAAGAGTAATTTTCAGTTATATTATTTCCTTTGAAACATTACAAGTGCAAAATGTAATTACCTTAATGCTATTTTTTGTATCATATCAGCAAATTACACTGAGTCCCTACTGTGACACTTATATCAGGGTAAGAATTATCCTGTTGTGAGTGTCGATCCCAGGGGAAAATAAGGCAGCATAAATGGCTGTGATTCTTGAGCAATTAACTGCTCCAAGCCTGAAGATACTCTTATTTAAAAGATACTTATTGAATGTTTAACCTGTAAACATCTTGAAAATTTACATCTTATTTGTTTTTTTCAGTAATTAAGCCTCCAGGGGATCCCCCCATGTAATAAGAATTTCTTCTTTATTTTGCCACCCATTTTTCTTTTTAATCATGAGAAAATCCCTTTCTGCTATTAAGATACACACCGTGAAATTTGGAATTGTTTGTAATAACTATGTCTTTCCATTAGTACTAATACCCTAATGCCACTGGACAACCATGTAATGTGCTGAAGGATTATATAACTTCACGTAGAGCAAAAAGAAATTACAAGTTTCAATCACCTTTGGGAGTCAGTATTTTGGTTTTCAGAGATCTTTAAGAATTATTGAGGGAAGAAAGAAATATTGATCATTGCAACTAATTAGGTCTTAAGCATTTGCTCTGGAGTCAGAGATATTGGCCTGAAAGTGCCAAAAGTAAAGACAACTGCATTAGACAAAGGCTCCTTAACAGGATAAACAGGATAAAAGGCACAGGACACAAAACATTTCTGCAATGGGAATTCAAAGTACATACAGCAAGAGAAAAGGGATATAATATGAATGCAACAGCACCATTTCAGCATCAAATTTTTCAACAGTATCTTAAATGTTGAAACTTATAAGCTTATATGCTGCAATAAAAATTTTGGATGAATGTAGACTTCTTGATTTTCTCTTAATTAGTACAGGTAAGAGTCAGACAGCCCGAAAACTGAAAATAAAAATGCATTTTAAATTGTCTTTATAAGCAAAATTACTTTCACCTCTGAGCACAAAAGGGAAGATGAACACAATCTCAATAGATTCAGAATGTCTCATTTAGGCATGGGCAATAATTTTTTGTAGCATTAATTTATAAACAAAATACAACTGCATTAAAAAAATTAACTTTTAAGTAGATACTTTAAAAAAAAAAAGTCTTTTTCCTTGTAAAAGGAAAACCAAAATCTCTTTCATGGCTTACAAAACATCAGTTCAACATCTCCAAACTTCTGATGAAGTACAACTCTGCTAACAGTCATTCTTTTGAACGAAACAAACTTACAACCATTAGAACACTCCATCATTTTAATGCACCACTGAAGCAAACTGAGTGTGCCTTGGTAAGTGTGGAAATCATTGATTTCTTAAATGCTCTATGTGACACACACAAGACTTGAGTATTACCCACACTCATGCTAAGTTACTCTACCATCTTTTGCCACAATTTCCCTCCTTCACTTACAGTTGCCAAACTCTTCTCCTGTTTAGTAACTAGTGATTTTTTCTTAAATAATTAACTCCCTAGCAAATATTATTCTCGGTTTGAAAATAGCAACAAAAGGCTTTTATTTATAGTAGTTCAAAAGCCTGGAAATACATTGGCAAATGCAGTAAACTCTGCTCCACCTGTTGGAAGTTTTAAATCCAGGCTTTGGGTTGTTATTTTCACATGCATTTGTGTCACTGGAGCTGCACACTCTGTGAAGGACAAGGCTGCTTTCCAACATAAATGTAAATACTGTACATACACACAAAACTGATCTTTTTTAAATCCTGACAGGACAAAGGTGTTGTGAAAAGCAAAAGCATTTGAAAGCAGGAAAAATACAAAACCGTGTGCAATTTTGACATCTGTTGAAACAGTTCTGCATTCATTCTTTTGCTTGATAAGGGCATCAAACTCTCATGGGCCTGATATAATACAATAAGAAGTTGTGAAGCATAACAGGTTTTTCTCAATGCAAAGACCCCCATGTAAACAGGTAAATTCCACTGCACTATATTTTTCCACTCAGTATATAAAAGGCTTCATATTAATTCTTCCATATGAATTCTGACATCACTGGCAATAAAAATATAGGTTTAAATTCTCATTTAGTGATCTGTGGATTTAACAGAGGAAAAAGGATGATTAAGTGAAAAATGACTCATTATAATGCCATCCTTTGAAACAGTGCATGCCTGCAAATATCAATAATACTGCCAATTACATCTACATAGCCAGATTTGTGCAAAGCCACGTTTAACATTCACTTGAGAAGAAAAGATAATAACAAACACTTGAAAATTATGCAAACAGCAACAGTATATTAATAAAAAATGTGGAGAACTATCACAAATAGGCTTAAAATATGTACATTTTGCAGTTTTAATTGCCTGAAAAGATCTGCAATGAAGACACACATCTTTACTTTCCCAAATGAGAAAGCAAACAGATCCATCCCCCCTGAATTTTCTATATTGCCCAGATCACCAGTGACTCCTTCCTTGCATGGAATAAGAGGCAGTCAAAAAATATGTACCAGTGAGCTCATTCTGGTCACTAAGACAATGTTTCTCACACTTAATCTGCATTAATCAGATTTGTGACAGGGAGATTCACAATTCTGAAAATAAATTCACTAAACACCCATTAAATTAAAATTCCACAATTTCAGAAACTTGTAAGGCAAAAGGGATTAGGATGCAGCAAAAAACAGCTGGATTTTAATTGTCAAGATTTCAGAGGGCAATGTCTTTATTTCCCCATAATTAGTTCTAAGTGCTACATAGAGGTAAGATTTTTTTTGGACATAGAATATAGACGGTGTTTCTCTTGCTCCTTGATATTTCCTTTCTACATGTCATCTCACTATCTTCTATTATGTTTTTCTGACGTAGAATCTCTATTTTTACATGAGACCAATATTAAAACGGGAGAGTGCATTTTAAGCGAATGGGCACACGTAGCAATCACCAACATCAATGTAACAGCAGTAGAAGGAAGCAATGTCCACATCAGCAGAACCATCTCATATTTAATATTTGCTGTGAAGTAGGATATAGTTTAAAAAATAAGGACAATCAGGAGACCCATACACAGCCCTAAGGCAGTCAGATCTCTCATACTCAATTTTTTACCCCTGAAAATCGTAAGGCACTACTTAGACGAAGTATTTTGCTGCAGTCATTCTCCCAGATAAGCCAAACTTGCTGTCTCAGAGTTTCTCTTTGCAGAAAACAATATAATCAATAGAGGGTGTGCTTGTTTGTTTGTTTTCCTTTTGGGAAATACATTATAAATCCAAGTGTAACTACAACAAAGATGTTTCTATAATTAGTTGTAATGAACCTTGTATGATTGGGGGACATTCAAATAAAAAAAGGGATAAATCTTGTAAGAAACAGAATCCTTTTGAATATCTCATGATACCCTTTTCTGTGATAGTTTACTTGAAAGGAAGATCATTAAGTAATGCTTCTAAAAGTATCTTTATAATTTTAGCACTTAGATAAATATTAAAACAAAACAAAATACTTTGTAGCAATCTGCAATAGCAAAAAAGTAAAACTTAAAATTTTCCTAACTAAATAATGCTCCTTTGTGCACAGCACACATTCCCAACAAACACAGAGAAGAAAAAGCGCTCATGATCTTAAAAACAGCTTTACGATGGATAAAAAGAGCAAAAAAGAGACATATAAAGCAACTGCAGTGGAGGGTAATTTAGAAAATAGGAACATATTTCTATACAAAGCTGAGTATAAATATTTATCAGATGCATAGATGGTCTAAAGATATTAGGAAAAATAATGAAAAATTACTATTTCATTGTCATACACTTCTTGCAAATACATGCTGGGATAATGCTTCAACTATAATAAAACTGCTCATTATCTGGAGATGCAGTAATAGGAGAACAAACATCATTTATATTGCTGAGAACAATTCTGTGGAGGCAGTGAAGGACTACGGGAACAGAGATTCCTTTTTGATATTTGATGTTTATGTAGGTTGATTGAATTGGAATTATTAAAGTCATTTAATTAGAAACTGTACATGGGAGTTCTTTGCAAAAGAACAACATATGTATTTGTTCAAACCCACAATACCCACTCTGACAGTGGTGCAAAATCATCTTGGGGACAGAGGGAAAGGAAATCAGGAGGATGTTTGTGCCGCTCTGCAGCTGACCACAAAACATTTGATTTAGTGTTTGTCACATGGGCAGAAGGTTGGATGTACTGCTCAGGATGCACTTGTTCTCGAGTTCCCACTGGTTATCTGGCAACCCTGAAGGGATTGCTCTGTTTCCACTACTCCAGATACACCCACTCTGTGCAGTAGCTCCCATTTATAAGCCACACTCCAGGTTATTAATATCATTCTGATGCTAAAACAATACCAGTCTAATTCTTGCAAAAGACAAGGAGTGTAATTTCTCCAGCAATGTTGATTTTTTTTTCACTGTAAATAAGACTTTCAAACAAAGACATGCATGATAGTAAAAAAAAACAAGCACCAAAACAAATAAACAAAAAAACCAAACCCAAAACACAAAACCAAAGAAAGCCTGTTTAAAACTAACACTTTCTTCCATTTAAAACTTATAGAAGTTCTCTATTATTTATACTCACACTACACTGAGAAAATGTTATTTTCTCTAGGCAATGAGGATAAAAGCAGCAAGATGTGAAGCAATTTCCATGAGGAGAGCTGCTGGCTGGTCTGAACTGGAAGCTCAGGAATTCCTGGATGTTATTACTGCCTTTCTCTCCATGATCTGGTGCTGCCTTTGCTGTAATAATCCCTCAGCAGCATTTGTATTAATCATTTGCACTGCTGTAGGACCCAGAGAGCCCAGCCAGGCCTGTTACAGCAGTTAATGTACACACAGAGTAAGAAACAGAGTACCAACATCAAGAATATCTTGCACAATAAAAACTTTTCTTTTTTTCTTTTTTTTTTAATTAAAAAACCAACAAAGGGGAAAAAAGAGCCTTAAAGAACAAAATGAACAGTGCATGGTAACAGTGATAATAACTATGCTCACAATAAATGCTGGTTTTACTACACTACTAATATAAACTTTAGGAGACTTTGCTAATTTAAAGGTCTTACATTTCCTCTTTTTTTCTCTTTTGTGCAATATAAAGTAATTTTATCTTTACTACATGCAAAGTTACAAGATTTGAAAGAGTTGCATGTTCAGTTTTGTATCAAATAATATTTTTCTTGTTTCCTGGCAGTGCTATTCTTTTTGTTTTCAGAATATTTCATTAGAAGAACTTAGCTTTTATGATAGAATATATCTGTATCCATAAATCAGTTTATCAGTTTGTGAATTAGTGTTCATAAAGTATTCTTTTCATTTGTTTCAGATACATCAGCATTATTTTCAGCCAGGGCCACCACAGTGTTTCACTTTTGGACTCCCACAGGTTCACACTGAAAATTACAGATAGAGACAAGTTGCACTGTTTTTGGTTGGGTTAGGGTTACTTTTCTTTGTAGTGACTCGTATGGGGCTCAGTTTTGGATTTGTGCTAAGAGAAGGAATGTTTTCAGTGCTGCTGAGCAGGGCTTACACAGACCGAAGGCTTCTGAAGGGATATTCTAGACCATGTGGTGTTATGCTCAGCATACAAAGCTGGGAGAAGGACAGGGGGTTGTTTGGAGTGATGACACTTATCTTCCCAAGTAACATCATGGTGATGGATCCCTGTTTTCTTGGGTATGACTGAACACCTGCCTGCGATGGGAAGTGGGAAATCAGTTCCTTATTCCACTTTGTTTTGCTTATTAAATGGTCTTTCTCACAGTCCAGGAGTTTCCTCACTGTTACTCTTCTGATTTGTGCCCCATCTTACCTTGGGGGAGCGAGTGAGTAGCTGGTGTGGGCTTGGTTGCTGGTTGGGGTTCACAGGGAAACATCTTTATATTTGTACATAAAAATACAGTTATATATAACAGATAAAATTACAAATACATATACAAATGATATAGTAAAATTTTCATAGTATAATGTAATTATTGACTGTGAACATTCACATGAGGAGAGTGAAGAAGCATGAAAGTCCTCCATAATAACATTATAGGAAAGAAGCACACACAGAATATATTATATATACATATATATATATATGGGTGCTCTCAGCACCCCCACCTGCCCTCCTGGCTAGGCAGCCCTGGGAGCAGAGCACTCTCAGTCACTCCCTGACTATTAGAATGTCAAATATTGAGTTTGTTTATTGAATTAAGTTCCATACTGCAGTTGAAATGGTAGATAGGTCTCCAAATGAAACACTAGGAAATGAGCTGGTTGTCAAGCTAGACACCATTTAGGAGTGGAAGCAGTGGCAGAAGATGGGATAGCAGCAGCAGCACAGAAAGATGTCCTGGCACTGAAACTAGCACCTCCTCCATTCAAGGGTGCTGATCTTAGCAGGTGGGAGGAGTGTGTGGGTGTCATGGACACAGACTTAGGAGAACTATCAGCTCCAGGTTTCTGTTTGATGATGTAGACCTTCTTTAAAGAAAAGGACTAACTGACTCTGACACTCTACACAAAACTTACAGCAGATAAAAATTGAAAATATAGTGACAAAGCATTACAGTTGTGCTGCAAATTACAGCAGTATTACAGGAGGAGGAGCCAGAATGTGCACAGTAACAGGGGAAAAAAACCTACTGAAATATAAAATAATTCCATTTATAAGATTTGGCCTAAGGAAAAATATATATAGCTGATGTTTTGAAAACAATTGCTAACTCTATTCACTGAACCCAAAATTAGTCATGAAAAGCCAACGTGAGTACAGCAAATTACAGGTGAATTCTCATTCTTTTCAGGCAGCCACAGAAAACCCCAACAAAACAAACAAAAACATTCCTACCTGAAAAAAAAAAAATCCACGACTTGTGCATCAAAAACCACAGGGAGTTGCCCAAAAATAAAGATCTGGGATTTGAGGGCACTACAGATTTTCATGTGCAACACACCAAGCTTGTGAGTGGGAAGAAAAATGCTTCATCTGAGTGCTTTTTTTTTTTTTTTCCATGGATCTAAAAGAATTCATATCTAACATTAAGGCCACAGATAGATCCAAGCATTCAAATTAGCCCAAGACTCAGCCCTGGTTTGTCCATATCACATCCTTGCTTGGCCAGAGTTGGGGAAAGGAAGGAGCACCGGAAAAGCTCTGAGTCTGCTTCTGACACACACTCAGGACCAACTTATCCAGCCACATATCTCAGCCCAGAACTGACAGATATTCTGACCCGAACTGAGCAGAGTTCACTGAGCAGGGTTCTGCCTGGCAATGTCCCTTGTCAGGCTTCATTCTGCTTTCACCCCTTTCTGGGACATTTAAGAGTTGCAGGGAATTCCCTTCGGCAACAGCTGGGGAGAAGCTCTTCCTCCCAACGCCCTGAGGAACAGGGGCCAAATTGGCTGCGTTTCACAGCTGAAAAAAGAAACAGCCCTTGGAGCAGATGGCAGGCAGCAAAGAGTGGTGTTGGAAACAATCTTTCAAGGCAATTTAATCCAAAAATCCACACAATTCCACACAGCTTTCAAGTGAGACCCCAGCTACCTAAAAAACCTTTAGCATCCTAACAAAGAATTTTCTGATCCTTATATAAAATATTGATCAATAAATATATAACATCCATGATTATTAAAAGAAAAGGTATATCAGTACAGATTAGTGCCTGGGTACCACCAGCACAGATACAACAGAAAGAGACAACCACACACCACCAATACATTTTCCCCCTCTATTTGGGTATCAAAAGCCAGGCTTATCTTCAGCAGCAATATAAAACTTGTAGCAAAAAGTTGTTCACTGGGATCACTCTGAGAGAACACATTTTGCCACAGGACTGGAACTATCACATCCTCCTTGCTGGCCCTAAGCTCATGACTGAAACATTTTGTGTCAAACAGTATATATAGTAATATAACTATAATAATAGGTACTAAATTGATTAGTTTTGCACCATGTTAAATTGGTTTATTCTCAGATTAAAATTTAAGAGTATAAATAAATTGTATTCAAAGACTTTATTGCCCAGTTTTACTCAACACGGCTCATACTGCTGTTAAATATCATCATCATCATCATCAGTGTGGGCCCTTGCCTATTCTGCCAATTAAAATCACCCCAAAAGTACAACATCAAAAAGATTATGTTTTCCTTAAGCTGACCTTTAAAACTGGAGTTTACAATGCCCTGGTAAGAACTTAACATCTTAATTTACATAATTTTCTTCTAAATTACAAGTCATGTTTTGTCAGTACAGAGAAAGCCAGAGGACATGAGCAAGCTATGAGCCAGCAGCAAAACATTCAAATCCCAATGGGCTTAAAAGTTCCCATGGACAGGTTATACAATACAAGAAAACAAGAAAAACTAAAAAGTCATCTGCTATTGAATTACACAAACCCTTCTACCCTTGGGCGTTGCCAGTCACCTTCTGCTCTTTCTCAACATTTTAAACAATTAGCCAAATAAGATGCAAAATAAAAGCTAACAAGTGTTGAATTGCTAGGATTGTTCATAACCATCTGGATTGATATGGCAGAACAACTCCTTGAATTAAGGAAGCTTGTTTCTTTCACTTGATGCATGGAAGAACATAGGAACTGAAAGTTGTTGAGTCCACTTCTAGCCCCAGCAGCATCACAGAAAATTAACATCAATCCAGAAGGAACAGAATGATGACAACTGGATTCAAAGTGCTCTGGCTGGAGGAAAGTTTCCCTCAACATGTGTTAACACCCAGCATCCATCAAAAATATTATTGTTCCTTGACAAATGTGTGAAAATACAGAGTGGGGCCCCAGAACAATCCAAATCTGGAAAGTACCTCATGCATTAAAACGAGTTTGTAGACTTTGCTTAAATGGTAGTAAATAAAAACCTGTACGCAGGCATCAGGACATATTTTCAAGGCCAGATGCTAGACTTTCAGTAACTTGAAAGTGCATCTTTGATGCAAAACCCTTTAAAAATTCTTAGGTAGAAAATATGTAGCTCCTGTCATCTCCTTTGTCGTACTGATTATTCTCATTTAGAACACCCTTGCACAAAAACGAAGTAGAAATGAGAACACACTTGGCACCCCTCCCAAAACACATTACATGATGTACCCGGAAAAAAGATTATGGGTTTTTGGGGTTTTTTTTGTTTGTTTGTTTGTTTTTTGTTTTGTTTTTGTTTGTTTGTTTTGTTGTTGTTGTTGCTGTTGTTGTTGTTGTTGTTGTTTTTTCTCCATACAAACTAGCCCATGATTAAAAGAATAGACACAGCTATTACAATTTTCACATGTTTGATTTCTGAAGCAGACAAGGTCCTGCTATCACTTCATGCATGCTTGATAAAACATATATACATGTCTTCTTAGCAAGAACATACACTAGAAAGAGGCAGGTTAGCTGAGCAAATTCAAGTCAGCTGCTCCAGAGCAAACTGCACATCAGGTTTCTACATTATGCCTTGGCTAAATCTGCATCCAATACTCCAGCTCTTCCTTGGACACCCCTTTTATGAATCTAGACACAAAGAAGGAGGAAAAAATTAAAATGTTTATACTTAATCCTACATTTCCTTTTAAACACTATGAGTCAATAAAAGAATTTAATATTAAAAAAAAACCCAAACCCCAAACTATTTCTATTATTCTACTATTGCCTCAGGCTAGAGTGCTTGTCAGGCTATTATTAAATGAATTGTTCCTCTCTGAAACCACCAAACCACCCAGTTAAGTGTTAGGTTCTCACACCTTTACTAACTGTGGGCAGGAAACAACAGGTAACAGCTCCTGTCCATGCTGAGCCATGTGGAGTCCTGTCAGCCCAAAGCACCGCTGCAGCCGCTCATCTCTCCCCGATCCCATGCAGACATCCGGCAACACTGTCCTTCAGTCTGGGAGAACCACTGAGGGCACATTTCTGTGGCCAACGAGCCCTCCAAGTACTATTTAGGTGCCATCTCCAAAATCCTCAAGCTCTTCTGGCGAAGGGCTATCAGTGGCAATCAAACTCATTAACATTACAAAGCTGCTCTCAAGAGAATAAAGAAATCCCCCTGATTTCACTTATTTAATTTGGTAAGCAGATTGTGTTGCTGCAAAGCAGATTTGCAGATATTTGGATGAGCTGTCACTGTGTGCAAAACAGGATACTGAATTAAGACTCACAGTACAAGTTTGGTTTTGTAACTGGGCTGGTGCTGTCAAAGAGATGCACAGAGGAGGAAAAAATGCTGCACATTTCTGACCTCCTGGTTGGGTTATGGTGGGCAGAGCTGCAGAACACCAAATCCTTGAGCACAGAAGTAAAGCATCTGTGTACTTCATCCCTGCCTGTGCCATAGTCCTGGCTTCATGCAGCATTATAGCAAAGCAAAAAAAAAAAATAAAATCACATTTGTATATTCATATTTATGCCTACTTATTAGGCACTTGTATCATTTGCACAGTTACCCTGTTGGATAAAATCTCCACTTGCAGATACAATCATATCTGAAGATATTTAAGAAATAAAAACACTTAGCTGGTCCACTGCGCTACATCTTCCCTGCAGTCAGTCTAACCTCATCCAGAATTGTAAAGCACATTTATCAGCCCTCTGAGCACTACTGTGAAAGCTTTCCATGTAAAAATGTCATTTGCCTTTTGTGGTGACAGCTATAAACATGAACTACGAGTTTCAACAGGAAGCAGCATTTGATAGCATGGCTAGACCTCCTCCACTCCTGTCACCAGCCAGCATAAATGTGAGCTGCATCACTGGAGTGAGCTGCTCTATAAAAGGGTTCAGAAGGCAAGAAGTCATCTCTCAGCCTTCACTGCAGAGGATGCAATTGCAATAGCCCTGCCCCTGGCTCATCTGCCCAGCAGTAGATTCAACAGACAGATGGGCAAACATGAAATACATTTAAAAAAACACTAGGAAACAGTTTACCCACAGAAAGGTAGGAATATGCTGCAGCAGGGACAGTACTTGTCAGCCGTGGCCTCGCAAAGGCAGGCTCTGACATCCTCTCCAACACAGTGCTGTCCTCCACAGCTCTGCACAGAACTTGAGAGAATTGAGGAAATCACCTATTTAACCTGTAGCTCAGGCAAGAGTAACTCACTCTGCTCATCTTTTGAAATTGTATATATACAGTCTATTCAAGACTAGGAAATTTCACTCACATACATCAAGGTGCACAGAAGGTACAATATTAACTATGTTTTGGAAAGGTAAACAGAAGAACATAAGAGTGAAATAGACTGATAAATTAATCAGAATTATGACAAAGACACGTGATAGGATTTCATGCCCTTTTAAACATTTATAAAATATGGTTATAAATGAGTTCCTATTATACAGCCAGGATAAATTTTGAAAGCAAGTATTACACTTTAACCACATAAGTACCAAGGCTCTCCCCCTTCGGGACAACCTACTGATTTTACGACACCATACTGCTTTGGGAATTTAGTCTGATAGTTTTTTGAGCCTCCTTCCCTCGATCCTCTCCCATCACATACCACTTGTAGCTTTTGAAGAATGCAGAAACATTGTCTAAGTAAGGATGGCCAGTATGAAGACAATAGTCTTTAGCCTTTAAATGGTTGCAAGGGGCCTCTGACAACGAGGTGGTTTTGGACCAGCCTCCCTGCAATAGTAACAGGGCAATGTGTAGTTCTGTGCTGTTCAAACACAATGCACAAACACTTAAGCCTGGCACGGAGAAGGGTGGCAGCCTCAACTTTACACAAGTATTATAAAATATGAGATCTCACCAGGAAGGGCTGAGTGGCCTCACCTGTAAGGGGATCTGTAAGGGGGCTGCAGCACCTCCGTGCCACACAGGAGTGGGGTCACTCAATTTTCCTGTGCCCACCTGCCAGACCCACAGCCCACTGACAAGGGTGCCCAGGGCTTCACCCACCACAAGGACAACCAATAAAGTCTTCCCACGTTCCAACACCTTCTCTCTCTGGCATAAAAAGGGCAGATTATTCACGAGAAGTGCACTACAAAAGCTTGACTTTTTCCAAGAATATGGGGTAGCTGCAGTCACAACTTCAATTACAATCTGTGCTGGCCGTGCCAGGGCACTGCATAGCCCTCACTTTCAAGGGTGAAGTAAACAGCTTGAAGGAAGAGGAAAGAGCTTTGAGGATTGTGTCATACAAGCATTAATATAATGCTCACATCAGCAGCACTGTGGCTTTTTAATTTAAAGCATGTATTCCTTTGAGAATTACCATTATCTCATTTTTTTGCACTCTCCCTATTATACAATTCTTTTCGGAGATCTTAACGTGACTGTCATGGCTTCTGAAAAGCAGCAGTGGCAACCCCCAGCCACCACCAGCCCCTTAAAAGGGCCCAGAGGAGGGAAAGCCCGCGCATCAATCGCTATAGCTCTTTTTTTTTTTTTTTTTTAAGAAAGAGTTAAGTGTGATTTTATTTTTTTTTTTCATGCATTATTTCGGTTGCTTCTCAGTAAACACATCCCAGGACTCTGGCATTTCATCGCAGAGGTTTAATTGAAAAAGGAGGTGTGTGTGTTGGGGTGGATGAAGAGAGGAGTGTGAATGCAGAGGGAGGGGCGTGGGAAGGGGAGGGTGGGAATTTTGGGGGAGTCTCTCTGACCTTCCCCCCC